>CAWLCO010000060.1:0-23795 GCA_963855945.1 Thereva nobilitata
CGAAACTAACTTAGTTTCACTAAATTCAGCGAGATTAATGAAATTAAGTTACATTCATCGGGTTCATCGAAACTAACTTAATTTCCCCAAATTCAGCGAGATTAATGAAATTAAGTTACATTCATCGGGTTCATCGAAACTAACTTAATTTCACTAAATTCAGCGAGATTAATGAAATTAAGTTACATTCATCGGGTTCATCGAAACTAACTTAATTTCACTAAATTCAGCGAGATTAATGAAATTAAGTTACATTCATCGGGTTCATCGAAACTAACTTAATTTCACTAAATTCAGCGAGATTAATGAAATTAAGTTACATTCATCGGGTTCATCGAAACTAACTTAATTTCCCCAAATTCAGCGAGATTAATGAAATTAAGTTACATTCATCGGGTTCATCGAAACTAACTTAATTTCACTAAATTCAGCGAGATTAATGAAATTAAGTTACATTCATCGGGTTCATCGAAACTAACTTAGTTTCACTAAATTCAGCGAGATTAATGAAATTAAGTTACATTCATCGGGTTCATCGAAACTAACTTAATTTCACTAAATTCAGCGAGATTAATGAAATTAAGTTACATTCATCGGGTTCATCGAAACTAACTTAATTTCCCCAAATTCAGCGAGATTAATGAAATTAAGTTACATTCATCGGGTTCATCGAAACTAACTTAATTTCACTAAATTCAGCGAGATTAATGAAATTAAGTTACATTCATCGGGTTCATCGAAACTAACTTAATTTCCCCAAATTCAGCGAGATTAATGAAATTAAGTTACATTCATCGGGTTCATCGAAACTAACTTAATTTCACTAAATTCAGCGAGATTAATGAAATTAAGTTACATTCATCGGGTTCATCGAAACTAACTTAATTTCCCCAAATTCAGCGAGATTAATGAAATTAAGTTACATTCATCGGGTTCATCGAAACTAAACTTAATTTCACTAAATTCAGCGAGATTAATGAAATTAAGTTACATTCATCGGGTTCATCGAAACTAACTTAATTTCCCCAAATTCAGCGAGATTAATGAAATTAAGTTACATTCATCGGGTTCATCGAAACTAACTTAATTTCACTAAATTCAGCGAGATTAATGAAATTAAGTTACATTCATCGGGTTCATCGAAAGTAACTTAATTTCCCCAAATTCAGCGAGATTAATGAAATTAAGTTACATTCATCGGGTTCATCGAAACTAACTTAGTTTCACTAAATTCAGCGAGATTAATGAAATTAAGTTACATTCATCGGGTTCATCGAAACTAACTTAATTTCACTAAATTCAGCGAGATTAATGAAATTAAGTTACATTCATCGGGTTCATCGAAACTAACTTAGTTTCACTAAATTCAGCGAGATTAATGAAATTAAGTTACATTCATCGGGTTCATCGAAACTAACTTAGTTTCACTAAATTCAGCGAGATTAATGAAATTAAGTTACATTCATCGGGTTCATCGAAACTAACTTAGTTTCACTAAATTCAGCGAGATTAATGAAATTAAGTTACATTCATCGGGTTCATCGAAACTAACTTAGTTTCACTAAATTCAGCGAGATTAATGAAATTAAGTTACATTCATCGGGTTCATCGAAACTAACTTAATTTCCCCAAATTCAGCGAGATTAATGAAATTAAGTTACATTCATCGGGTTCATCGAAACTAACTTAATTTCCCCAAATTCAGCGAGATTAATGAAATTAAGTTACATTCATCGGGTTCATCGAAACTAACTTAATTTCACTAAATTCAGCGAGATTAATGAAATTAAGTTACATTCATCGGGTTCATCGAAACTAACTTAGTTTCACTAAATTCAGCGAGATTAATGAAATTAAGTTACATTCATCGGGTTCATCGAAACTAACTTAGTTTCACTAAATTCAGCGAGATTAATGAAATTAAGTTACATTCATCGGGTTCATCGAAACTAACTTAATTTCACCAAATTCAGCGAGATTAACGAAATTAAGTTACATTCATCGGGTTCATCGAAACTAACTTAATTTCACTAAATTCAGCGAGATTAATGAAATTAAGTTACATTCATCGGGTTCATCGAAACTAACTTAATTTCCCCAAATTCAGCGAGATTAATGAAATTAAGTTACATTCATCGGGTTCATCGAAACTAACTTAATTTCACTAAATTCAGCGAGATTAATGAAATTAAGTTACATTCATCGGGTTCATCGAAACTAACTTAATTTCCCCAAATTCAGCGAGATTAATGAAATTAAGTTACATTCATCGGGTTCATCGAAACTAACTTAATTTCACTAAATTCAGCGAGATTAATGAAATTAAGTTACATTCATCGGGTTCATCGAAACTAACTTAGTTTCACTAAATTCAGCGAGATTAATGAAATTAAGTTACATTCATCGGGTTCATCGAAACTAACTTAATTTCACTAAATTCAGCGAGATTAATGAAATTAAGTTACATTCATCGGGTTCATCGAAACTAACTTAATTTCCCCAAATTCAGCGAGATTAATGAAATTAAGTTACATTCATCGGGTTCATCGAAACTAACTTAATTTCACTAAATTCAGCGAGATTAATGAAATTAAGTTACATTCATCGGGTTCATCGAAACTAACTTAATTTCCCCAAATTCAGCGAGATTAATGAAA
The DNA here is from genome assembly GCA_963855945.1 of Thereva nobilitata. Taxonomy (NCBI): domain Eukaryota; kingdom Metazoa; phylum Arthropoda; class Insecta; order Diptera; family Therevidae; genus Thereva; species Thereva nobilitata. The sequence goes on from CAWLCO010000060.1 coordinate 2,658, forward strand.
TTAAGTTACATTCATCGGGTTCATCGAAACTAACTTAATTTCACTAAATTCAGCGAGATTAATGAAATTAAGTTACATTCATCGGGTTCATCGAAACTAACTTAATTTCCCCAAATTCAGCGAGATTAATGAAATTAAGTTACATTCATCGGGTTCATCGAAACTAACTTAATTTCACTAAATTCAGCGAGATTAATGAAATTAAGTTACATTCATCGGGTTCATCGAAACTAACTTAATTTCCCCAAATTCAGCGAGATTAATGAAATTAAGTTACATTCATCGGGTTCATCGAAACTAACTTAATTTCACTAAATTCAGCGAGATTAATGAAATTAAGTTACATTCATCGGGTTCATCGAAACTAACTTAATTTCCCCAAATTCAGCGAGATTAATGAAATTAAGTTACATTCATCGGGTTCATCGAAACTAACTTAATTTCACTAAATTCAGCGAGATTAATGAAATTAAGTTACATTCATCGGGTTCATCGAAACTAACTTAATTTCACTAAATTCAGCGAGATTAATGAAATTAAGTTACATTCATCGGGTTCATCGAAACTAACTTAATTTCACTAAATTCAGCGAGATTAATGAAATTAAGTTACATTCATCGGGTTCATCGAAACTAACTTAATTTCACCTAAATTCAGCGAGATTAATGAAATTAAGTTACATTCATCGGGTTCATCGAAACTAACTTAATTTCACTAAATTCAGCGAGATTAATGAAATTAAGTTACATTCATCGGGTTCATCGAAACTAACTTAGTTTCACTAAATTCAGCGAGATTAATGAAATTAAGTTACATTCATCGGGTTCATCGAAACTAACTTAATTTCCCCAAATTCAGCGAGATTAATGAAATTAAGTTACATTCATCGGGTTCATCGAAACTAACTTAATTTCCCCAAATTCAGCGAGATTAATGAAATTAAGTTACATTCATCGGGTTCATCGAAACTAACTTAATTTCACTAAATTCAGCGAGATTAATGAAATTAAGTTACATTCATCGGGTTCATCGAAACTAACTTAATTTCACTAAATTCAGCGAGATTAATGAAATTAAGTTACATTCATCGGGTTCATCGAAACTAACTTAGTTTCACTAAATTCAGCGAGATTAATGAAATTAAGTTACATTCATCGGGTTCATCGAAACTAACTTAGTTTCACTAAATTCAGCGAGATTAATGAAATTAAGTTACATTCATCGGGTTCATCGAAACTAACTTAATTTCCCCAAATTCAGCGAGATTAATGAAATTAAGTTACATTCATCGGGTTCATCGAAACTAACTTAATTTCCCCAAATTCAGCGAGATTAATGAAATTAAGTTACATTCATCGGGTTCATCGAAACTAACTTAATTTCACTAAATTCAGCGAGATTAATGAAATTAAGTTACATTCATCGGGTTCATCGAAACTAACTTAATTTCCCCAAATTCAGCGAGATTAATGAAATTAAGTTACATTCATCGGGTTCATCGAAACTAACTTAGTTTCACTAAATTCAGCGAGATTAATGAAATTAAGTTACATTCATCGGGTTCATCGAAACTAACTTAATTTCCCCAAATTCAGCGAGATTAATGAAATTAAGTTACATTCATCGGGTTCATCGAAACTAACTTAATTTCCCCAAATTCAGCGAGATTAATGAAATTAAGTTACATTCATCGGGTTCATCGAAACTAACTTAATTTCACTAAATTCAGCGAGATTAATGAAATTAAGTTACATTCATCGGGTTCATCGAAACTAACTTAATTTCCCCAAATTCAGCGAGATTAATGAAATTAAGTTACATTCATCGGGTTCATCGAAACTAACTTAATTTCACTAAATTCAGCGAGATTAATGAAATTAAGTTACATTCATCGGGTTCATCGAAACTAACTTAATTTCCCCAAATTCAGCGAGATTAATGAAATTAAGTTACATTCATCGGGTTCATCGAAACTAACTTAATTTCACTAAATTCAGCGAGATTAATGAAATTAAGTTACATTCATCGGGTTCATCGAAACTAACTTAGTTTCACTAAATTCAGCGAGATTAATGAAATTAAGTTACATTCATCGGGTTCATCGAAACTAACTTAATTTCACTAAATTCAGCGAGATTAATGAAATTAAGTTACATTCATCGGGTTCATCGAAACTAACTTAATTTCCCCAAATTCAGCGAGATTAATGAAATTAAGTTACATTCATCGGGTTCATCGAAACTAACTTAATTTCACTAAATTCAGCGAGATTAATGAAATTAAGTTACATTCATCGGGTTCATCGAAACTAACTTAATTTCCCCAAATTCAGCGAGATTAATGAAATTAAGTTACATTCATCGGGTTCATCGAAACTAACTTAATTTCACTAAATTCAGCGAGATTAATGAAATTAAGTTACATTCATCGGGTTCATCGAAACTAACTTAATTTCCCCAAATTCAGCGAGATTAATGAAATTAAGTTACATTCATCGGGTTCATCGAAACTAACTTAATTTCACTAAATTCAGCGAGATTAATGAAATTAAGTTACATTCATCGGGTTCATCGAAACTAACTTAGTTTCACTAAATTCAGCGAGATTAATGAAATTAAGTTACATTCATCGGGTTCATCGAAACTAACTTAATTTCACTAAATTCAGCGAGATTAATGAAATTAAGTTACATTCATCGGGTTCATCGAAACTAACTTAATTTCCCCAAATTCAGCGAGATTAATGAAATTAAGTTACATTCATCGGGTTCATCGAAACTAACTTAATTTCACTAAATTCAGCGAGATTAATGAAATTAAGTTACATTCATCGGGTTCATCGAAACTAACTTAATTTCCCCAAATTCAGCGAGATTAATGAAATTAAGTTACATTCATCGGGTTCATCGAAACTAACTTAATTTCACTAAATTCAGCGAGATTAATGAAATTAAGTTACATTCATCGGGTTCATCGAAACTAACTTAATTTCCCCAAATTCAGCGAGATTAATGAAATTAAGTTACATTCATCGGGTTCATCGAAAGTAACTTAATTTCACCAAATTCAGCGAGATTAACGAAATTAAGTTACATTCATCGGGTTCATCGAAACTAACTTAATTTCACTAAATTCAGCGAGATTAATGAAATTAAGTTACATTCATCGGGTTCATCGAAACTAACTTAATTTCACTAAATTCAGGGAGATTAATGAAATTAAGTTACATTCATCGGGTTCATCGAAAGTAACTTAATTTCACCAAATTCAGCGAGATTAACGAAATTAAGTTACATTCATCGGGTTCATCGAAACTAACTTAGTTTCACTAAATTCAGCGAGATTAATGAAATTAAGTTACATTCATCGGGTTCATCGAAACTAACTTAATTTCCCCAAATTCAGCGAGATTAATGAAATTAAGTTACATTCATCGGGTTCATCGAAACTAACTTAATTTCACTAAATTCAGCGAGATTAATGAAATTAAGTTACATTCATCGGGTTCATCGAAACTAACTTAATTTCCCCAAATTCAGCGAGATTAATGAAATTAAGTTACATTCATCGGGTTCATCGAAACTAACTTAATTTCACTAAATTCAGCGAGATTAATGAAATTAAGTTACATTCATCGGGTTCATCGAAACTAACTTAGTTTCACTAAATTCAGCGAGATTAATGAAATTAAGTTACATTCATCGGGTTCATCGAAAGTAACTTAATTTCACCAAATTCAGCGAGATTAACGAAATTAAGTTACATTCATCGGGTTCATCGAAACTAACTTAATTTCACTAAATTCAGCGAGATTAATGAAATTAAGTTACATTCATCGGGTTCATCGAAACTAACTTAATTTCCCCAAATTCAGCGAGATTAATGAAATTAAGTTACATTCATCGGGTTCATCGAAACTAACTTAATTTCACTAAATTCAGCGAGATTAATGAAATTAAGTTACATTCATCGGGTTCATCGAAACTAACTTAATTTCCCCAAATTCAGCGAGATTAATGAAATTAAGTTACATTCATCGGGTTCATCGAAACTAACTTAATTTCACTAAATTCAGCGAGATTAATGAAATTAAGTTACATTCATCGGGTTCATCGAAACTAACTTAGTTTCACTAAATTCAGCGAGATTAATGAAATTAAGTTACATTCATCGGGTTCATCGAAACTAACTTAATTTCACTAAATTCAGCGAGATTAATGAAATTAAGTTACATTCATCGGGTTCATCGAAACTAACTTAATTTCCCCAAATTCAGCGAGATTAATGAAATTAAGTTACATTCATCGGGTTCATCGAAACTAACTTAATTTCACTAAATTCAGCGAGATTAATGAAATTAAGTTACATTCATCGGGTTCATCGAAACTAACTTAATTTCCCCAAATTCAGCGAGATTAATGAAATTAAGTTACATTCATCGGGTTCATCGAAACTAACTTAATTTCACTAAATTCAGCGAGATTAATGAAATTAAGTTACATTCATCGGGTTCATCGAAACTAACTTAATTTCCCCAAATTCAGCGAGATTAATGAAATTAAGTTACATTCATCGGGTTCATCGAAACTAACTTAATTTCACTAAATTCAGCGAGATTAATGAAATTAAGTTACATTCATCGGGTTCATCGAAACTAACTTAATTTCCCCAAATTCAGCGAGATTAATGAAATTAAGTTACATTCATCGGGTTCATCGAAACTAACTTAATTTCACTAAATTCAGCGAGATTAATGAAATTAAGTTACATTCATCGGGTTCATCGAAACTAACTTAATTTCCCCAAATTCAGCGAGATTAATGAAATTAAGTTACATTCATCGGGTTCATCGAAACTAACTTAGTTTCACTAAATTCAGCGAGATTAATGAAATTAAGTTACATTCATCGGGTTCATCGAAACTAACTTAGTTTCACTAAATTCAGCGAGATTAATGAAATTAAGTTACATTCATCGGGTTCATCGAAACTAACTTAGTTTCACTAAATTCAGCGAGATTAATGAAATTAAGTTACATTCATCGGGTTCATCGAAACTAACTTAGTTTCACTAAATTCAGCGAGATTAATGAAATTAAGTTACATTCATCGGGTTCATCGAAACTAACTTAATTTCCCCAAATTCAGCGAGATTAATGAAATTAAGTTACATTCATCGGGTTCATCGAAACTAACTTAATTTCCCCAAATTCAGCGAGATTAATGAAATTAAGTTACATTCTTCGGGTTCATCGAAACTAACTTAATTTCACTAAATTCAGCGAGATTAATGAAATTAAGTTACATTCATCGGGTTCATCGAAACTAACTTAGTTTCACTAAATTCAGCGAGATTAATGAAATTAAGTTACATTCATCGGGTTCATCGAAACTAACTTAGTTTCACTAAATTCAGCGAGATTAATGAAATTAAGTTACATTCATCGGGTTCATCGAAACTAACTTAATTTCCCCAAATTCAGCGAGATTAATGAAATTAAGTTACATTCATCGGGTTCATCGAAACTAACTTAATTTCACTAAATTCAGCGAGATTAATGAAATTAAGTTACATTCATCGGGTTCATCGAAAGTAACTTAATTTCACCAAATTCAGCGAGATTAACGAAATTAAGTTACATTCATCGGGTTCATCGAAACTAACTTAATTTCACTAAATTCAGCGAGATTAATGAAATTAAGTTACATTCATCGGGTTCATCGAAACTAACTTAGTTTCACTAAATTCAGCGAGATTAATGAAATTAAGTTACATTCATCGGGTTCATCGAAACTAACTTAATTTCCCCAAATTCAGCGAGATTAATGAAATTAAGTTACATTCATCGGGTTCATCGAAACTAACTTAATTTCCCCAAATTCAGCGAGATTAATGAAATTAAGTTACATTCATCGGGTTCATCGAAAGTAACTTAATTTCACCAAATTCAGCGAGATTAACGAAATTAAGTTACATTCATCGGGTTCATCGAAACTAACTTTATTTCACTAAATTCAGCGAGATTAATGAAATTAAGTTACATTCATCGGGTTCATCGAAACTAACTTAATTTCCCCAAATTCAGCGAGATTAATGAAATTAAGTTACATTCATCGGGTTCATCGAAACTAACTTAATTTCACTAAATTCAGCGAGATTAATGAAATTAAGTTACATTCATCGGGTTCATCGAAACTAACTTAGTTTCACTAAATTCAGCGAGATTAATGAAATTAAGTTACATTCATCGGGTTCATCGAAACTAACTTAGTTTCACTAAATTCAGCGAGATTAATGAAATTAAGTTACATTCATCGGGTTCATCGAAACTAACTTAATTTCCCCAAATTCAGCGAGATTAATGAAATTAAGTTACATTCATCGGGTTCATCGAAACTAACTTAATTTCCCCAAATTCAGCGAGATTAATGAAATTAAGTTACATTCATCGGGTTCATCGAAACTAACTTAATTTCACTAAATTCAGCGAGATTAATGAAATTAAGTTACATTCATCGGGTTCATCGAAACTAACTTAATTTCCCCAAATTCAGCGAGATTAATGAAATTAAGTTACATTCATCGGGTTCATCGAAACTAACTTAATTTCACTAAATTCAGCGAGATTAATGAAATTAAGTTACATTCATCGGGTTCATCGAAACTAACTTAATTTCCCCAAATTCAGCGAGATTAATGAAATTAAGTTACATTCATCGGGTTCATCGAAACTAACTTAATTTCACTAAATTCAGCGAGATTAATGAAATTAAGTTACATTCATCGGGTTCATCGAAACTAACTTAATTTCCCCAAATTCAGCGAGATTAATGAAATTAAGTTACATTCATCGGGTTCATCGAAACTAACTTAGTTTCACTAAATTCAGCGAGATTAATGAAATTAAGTTACATTCATCGGGTTCATCGAAACTAACTTAGTTTCACTAAATTCAGCGAGATTAATGAAATTAAGTTACATTCATCGGGTTCATCGAAACTAACTTAATTTCACTAAATTCAGCGAGATTAATGAAATTAAGTTACATTCATCGGGTTCATCGAAACTAACTTAATTTCCCCAAATTCAGCGAGATTAATGAAATTAAGTTACATTCATCGGGTTCATCGAAACTAACTTAGTTTCACTGAATTCAGCGAGATTAATGAAATTAAGTTACATTCATCGGGTTCATCGAAACTAACTTAGTTTCACTAAATTCAGCGAGATTAATGAAATTAAGTTACATTCATCGGGTTCATCGAAACTAACTTAGTTTCACTAAATTCAGCGAGATTAATGAAATTAAGTTACATTCATCGGGTTCATCGAAACTAACTTAGTTTCACTAAATTCAGCGAGATTAATGAAATTAAGTTACATTCATCGGGTTCATCGAAACTAACTTAATTTCCCCAAATTCAGCGAGATTAATGAAATTAAGTTACATTCATCGGGTTCATCGAAACTAACTTAATTTCCCCAAATTCAGCGAGATTAATGAAATTAAGTTACATTCATCGGGTTCATCGAAACTAACTTAATTTCACTAAATTCAGCGAGATTAATGAAATTAAGTTACATTCATCGGGTTCATCGAAAGTAACTTAATTTCACCAAATTCAGCGAGATTAACGAAATTAAGTTACATTCATCGGGTTCATCGAAACTAACTTAATTTCACTAAATTCAGCGAGATTAATGAAATTAAGTTACATTCATCGGGTTCATCGAAACTAACTTAGTTTCACTAAATTCAGCGAGATTAATGAAATTAAGTTACATTCATCGGGTTCATCGAAACTAACTTAATTTCCCCAAATTCAGCGAGATTAATGAAATTAAGTTACATTCATCGGGTTCATCGAAACTAACTTAATTTCCCCAAATTCAGCGAGATTAATGAAATTAAGTTACATTCATCGGGTTCATCGAAACTAACTTAATTTCACTAAATTCAGCGAGATTAATGAAATTAAGTTACATTCATCGGGTTCATCGAAACTAACTTAATTTCCCCAAATTCAGCGAGATTAATGAAATTAAGTTACATTCATCGGGTTCATCGAAACTAACTTAATTTCACTAAATTCAGCGAGATTAATGAAATTAAGTTACATTCATCGGGTTCATCGAAACTAACTTAGTTTCACTAAATTCAGCGAGATTAATGAAATTAAGTTACATTCATCGGGTTCATCGAAACTAACTTAGTTTCACTAAATTCAGCGAGATTAATGAAATTAAGTTACATTCATCGGGTTCATCGAAACTAACTTAATTTCCCCAAATTCAGCGAGATTAATGAAATTAAGTTACATTCATCGGGTTCATCGAAACTAACTTAATTTCCCCAAATTCAGCGAGATTAATGAAATTAAGTTACATTCATCGGGTTCATCGAAACTAACTTAGTTTCACTAAATTCAGCGAGATTAATGAAATTAAGTTACATTCATCGGGTTCATCGAAACTAACTTAATTTCACTAAATTCAGCGAGATTAATGAAATTAAGTTACATTCATCGGGTTCATCGAAACTAACTTAATTTCCCCAAATTCAGCGAGATTAATGAAATTAAGTTACATTCATCGGGTTCATCGAAACTAACTTAGTTTCACTAAATTCAGCGAGATTAATGAAATTAAGTTACATTCATCGGGTTCATCGAAAGTAACTTAATTTCACCAAATTCAGCGAGATTAACGAAATTAAGTTACATTCATCGGGTTCATCGAAACTAACTTAATTTCACTAAATTCAGCGAGATTAATGAAATTAAGTTACATTCATCGGGTTCATCGAAACTAACTTAATTTCACTAAATTCAGCGAGATTAATGAAATTAAGTTACATTCATCGGGTTCATCGAAAGTAACTTAATTTCACCAAATTCAGCGAGATTAACGAAATTAAGTTACATTCATCGGGTTCATCGAAACTAACTTAGTTTCACTAAATTCAGCGAGATTAATGAAATTAAGTTACATTCATCGGGTTCATCGAAACTAACTTAATTTCCCCAAATTCAGCGAGATTAATGAAATTAAGTTACATTCATCGGGTTCATCGAAACTAACTTAATTTCACTAAATTCAGCGAGATTAATGAAATTAAGTTACATTCATCGGGTTCATCGAAACTAACTTAGTTTCACTAAATTCAGCGAGATTAATGAAATTAAGTTACATTCATCGGGTTCATCGAAAGTAACTTAATTTCACCAAATTCAGCGAGATTAACGAAATTAAGTTACATTCATCGGGTTCATCGAAACTAACTTAATTTCACTAAATTCAGCGAGATTAATGAAATTAAGTTACATTCATCGGGTTCATCGAAACTAACTTAATTTCCCCAAATTCAGCGAGATTAATGAAATTAAGTTACATTCATCGGGTTCATCGAAACTAACTTAATTTCACTAAATTCAGCGAGATTAATGAAATTAAGTTACATTCATCGGGTTCATCGAAACTAACTTAATTTCCCCAAATTCAGCGAGATTAATGAAATTAAGTTACATTCATCGGGTTCATCGAAACTAACTTAATTTCACTAAATTCAGCGAGATTAATGAAATTAAGTTACATTCATCGGGTTCATCGAAACTAACTTAGTTTCACTAAATTCAGCGAGATTAATGAAATTAAGTTACATTCATCGGGTTCATCGAAACTAACTTAATTTCACTAAATTCAGCGAGATTAATGAAATTAAGTTACATTCATCGGGTTCATCGAAACTAACTTAATTTCCCCAAATTCAGCGAGATTAATGAAATTAAGTTACATTCATCGGGTTCATCGAAACTAACTTAATTTCACTAAATTCAACGAGATTAATGAAATTAAGTTACATTCATCGGGTTCATCGAAACTAACTTAATTTCCCCAAATTCAGCGAGATTAATGAAATTAAGTTACATTCATCGGGTTCATCGAAACTAACTTAATTTCACTAAATTCAGCGAGATTAATGAAATTAAGTTACATTCATCGGGTTCATCGAAACTAACTTAGTTTCACTAAATTCAGCGAGATTAATGAAATTAAGTTACATTCATCGGGTTCATCGAAACTAACTTAATTTCACTAAATTCAGCGAGATTAATGAAATTAAGTTACATTCATCGGGTTCATCGAAACTAACTTAATTTCCCCAAATTCAGCGAGATTAATGAAATTAAGTTACATTCATCGGGTTCATCGAAACTAACTTAATTTCACTAAATTCAGCGAGATTAATGAAATTAAGTTACATTCATCGGGTTCATCGAAAGTAACTTAATTTCACCAAATTCAGCGAGATTAACGAAATTAAGTTACATTCATCGGGTTCATCGAAACTAACTTAATTTCACTAAATTCAGCGAGATTAATGAAATTAAGTTACATTCATCGGGTTCATCGAAACTAACTTAATTTCACTAAATTCAGCGAGATTAATGAAATTAAGTTACATTCATCGGGTTCATCGAAAGTAACTTAATTTCACCAAATTCAGCGAGATTAATGAAATTAAGTTACATTCATCGGGTTCATCGAAACTAACTTAGTTTCACTAAATTCAGCGAGATTAATGAAATTAAGTTACATTCATCGGGTTCATCGAAACTAACTTAATTTCACTAAATTCAGCGAGATTAACGAAATTAAGTTACATTCATCGGGTTCATCGAAACTAACTTAGTTTCACTAAATTCAGCGAGATTAATGAAATTAAGTTACATTCATCGGGTTCATCGAAACTAACTTAATTTCACTAAATTCAGCGAGATTAATGAAATTAAGTTACATTCATCGGGTTCATCGAAACTAACTTAATTTCACTAAATTCAGCGAGATTAATGAAATTAAGTTACATTCATCGGGTTCATCGAAACTAACTTAATTTCACTAAATTCAGCGAGATTAACGAAATTAAGTTACATTCATCGGGTTCATCGAAACTAACTTAGTTTCACTAAATTCAGCGAGATTAATGAAATTAAGTTACATTCATCGGGTTCATCGAAACTAACTTAATTTCACTAAATTCAGCGAGATTAATGAAATTAAGTTACATTCATCGGGTTCACCGAAACTAACTTAATTTCCCCAAATTCAGCGAGATTAATGAAATTAAGTTACATTCATCGGGTTCATCGAAACTAACTTAATTTCACTAAATTCCGCGAGATTAATGAAATTAAGTTACATTCATCGGGTTCATCGAAACTAACTTAATTTCACTAAATTCAGCGAGATTAATGAAATTAAGTTACATTCATCGGGTTCATCGAAACTAACTTAATTTCCCCAAATTCAGCGAGATTAATGAAATTAAGTTACATTCATCGGGTTCATCGAAAGTAACTTAATTTCACCAAATTCAGCGAGATTAACGAAATTAAGTTACATTCATCGGGTTCATCGAATCTAACTTAGTTTCCCCAAATTCAGCGAGATTAATGAAATTAAGTTACATTCATCGGGTTCATCGAAACTAACTTAATTTCCCCAAATTCAGCGAGATTAATGAAATTAAGTTACATTCATCGGGTTCATCGAAACTAACTTAATTTCACTAAATTCAGCGAGATTAATGAAATTAAGTTACATTCATCGGGTTCATCGAAACTAACTTAATTTCACTAAATTCAGCGAAATTAATGAAATTAAGTTACATTCATCGGGTTCATCGAAACTAACTTAATTTCCCCAAATTCAGCGAGATTAATGAAATTAAGTTACATTCATCGGGTTCATCGAAACTAACTTAATTTCCCCAAATTCAGCGAGATTAATGAAATTAAGTTACATTCATCGGGTTCATCGAAACTAACTTAATTTCCCCAAATTCAGCGAGATTAATGAAATTAAGTTACATTCATCGGGTTCATCGAAACTAACTTAGTTTCACTAAATTCAGCGAGATTAATGAAATTAAGTTACATTCATCGGGTTCATCGAAACTAACTTAATTTCACTAAATTCAGCGAGATTAACGAAATTAAGTTACATTCATCGGGTTCATCGAAACTAACTTAGTTTCACTAAATTCAGCGAGATTAATGAAATTAAGTTACATTCATCGGGTTCATCGAAACTAACTTAGTTTCACTAAATTCAGCGAGATTAATGAAATTAAGTTACATTCATCGGGTTCACCGAAACTAACTTAATTTCCTCAAATTCAGCGAGATTAATGAAATTAAGTTACATTCATCGGGTTCATCGAAACTAACTTAATTTCCCCAAATTCAGCGAGATTAATGAAATTAAGTTACATTCATCGGGTTCATCGAAACTAACTTAATTTCCCCAAATTCAGCGAGATTAATGAAATTAAGTTACATTCATCGGGTTCATCGAAACTAACTTAATTTCCCCAAATTCAGCGAGATTAATGAAATTAAGTTACATTCATCGGGTTCATCGAAACTAACTTAGTTTCACTAAATTCAGCGAGATTAATGAAATTAAGTTACATTCATCGGGTTCATCGAAACTAACTTAATTTCACTAAATTCAGCGAGATTTATGAAATTAAGTTACATTCATCGGGTTCATCGAAACTAACTTAATTTCACTAAATTCAGCGAGATTAATGAAATTAAGTTACATTCATCGGGTTCATCGAAACTAACTTAATTTCACTAAATTCAGCGAGATTAACGAAATTAAGTTACATTCATCGGGTTCATCGAAACTAACTTAATTTCCCCAAATTCAGCGAGATTAATGAAATTAAGTTACATTCATCGGGTTCATCGAAACTAACTTAGTTTCACTAAATTCAGCGAGATTAATGAAATTAAGTTACATTCATCGGGTTCATCGAAAGTAACTTAATTTCACCAAATTCAGCGAGATTAACGAAATTAAGTTACATTCATCGGGTTCATCGAAACTAACTTAATTTCACTAAATTCAGCGAGATTAATGAAATTAAGTTACATTCATCGGGTTCATCGAAACTAACTTAATTTCACTAAATTCAGCGAGATTAACGAAATTAAGTTACATTCATCGGGTTCATCGAAACTAACTTAGTTTCACTAAATTCAGCGAGATTAATGAAATTAAGTTACATTCATCGGGTTCATCGAAACTAACTTAATTTCCCCAAATTCAGCGAGATTAATGAAATTAAGTTACATTCATCGGGTTCATCGAAACTAACTTAATTTCACTAAATTCAGCGAGATTAATGAAATTAAGTTACATTCATCGGGTTCATCGAAACTAACTTAGTTTCACTAAATTCAGCGAGATTAATGAAATTAAGTTACATTCATCGGGTTCATCGAAACTAACTTAATTTCACTAAATTCAGCGAGATTAATGAAATTAAGTTACATTCATCGGGTTCATCGAAACTAACTTAATTTCCCCAAATTCAGCGAGATTAATGAAATTAAGTTACATTCATCGGGTTCATCGAAACTAACTTAGTTTCACTAAATTCAGCGAGATTAATGAAATTAAGTTACATTCATCGGGTTCATCGAAACTAACTTAGTTTCACTAAATTCAGCGAGATTAATGAAATTAAGTTACATTCATCGGGTTCATCGAAAGTAACTTAATTTCACCAAATTCAGCGAGATTAACGAAATTAAGTTACATTCATCGGGTTCATCGAAACTAACTTAATTTCACTAAATTCAGCGAGATTAATGAAATTAAGTTACATTCATCGGGTTCATCGAAACTAACTTAATTTCACTAAATTCAGCGAGATTAATGAAATTAAGTTACATTCATCGGGTTCATCGAAACTAACTTAATTTCACCAAATTCAGCGAGATTAATGAAATTAAGTTACATTCATCGGGTTCATCGAAACTAACTTAATTTCCCCAAATTCAGCGAGATTAATGAAATTAAGTTACATTCATCGGGTTCATCGAAACTAACTTAATTTCACTAAATTCAGCGAGATTAATGAAATTAAGTTACATTCATCGGGTTCATCGAAACTAACTTAATTTCACCAAATTCAGCGAGATTAACGAAATTAAGTTACATTCATCGGGTTCATCGAAACTAACTTAATTTCACTAAATTCAGCGAGATTAATGAAATTAAGTTACATTCATCGGGTTCATCGAAACTAACTTAATTTCCCCAAATTCAGCGAGATTAATGAAATTAAGTTACATTCATCGGGTTCATCGAAACTAACTTAATTTCACTAAATTCAGCGAGATTAATGAAATTAAGTTACATTCATCGGGTTCATCGAAACTAACTTAATTTCACTAAATTCAGCGAGATTAATGAAATTAAGTTACATTCATCGGGTTCATCGAAACTAACTTAATTTCACCAAATTCAGCGAGATTAATGAAATTAAGTTACATTCATCGGGTTCATCGAAACTAACTTAATTTCCCCAAATTCAGCGAGATTAATGAAATTAAGTTACATTCATCGGGTTCATCGAAACTAACTTAATTTCACTAAATTCAGCGAGATTAATGAAATTAAGTTACATTCATCGGGTTCATCGAAACTAACTTAATTTCCCCAAATTCAGCGAGATTAACGAAATTAAGTTACATTCATCGGGTTCATCGAAAGTAACTTAATTTCCCCAAATTCAGCGAGATTAATGAAATTAAGTTACATTCATCGGGTTCATCGAAACTAACTTAATTTCCCCAAATTCAGCGAGATTAATGAAATTAAGTTACATTCATCGGGTTCATCGAAACTAACTTAGTTTCACTAAATTCAGCGAGATTAATGAAATTAAGTTACATTCATCGGGTTCATCGAAACTAACTTAATTTCACTAAATTCAGCGAGATTAATGAAATTAAGTTACATTCATCGGGTTCATCGAAACTAACTTAATTTCACCAAATTCAGCGAGATTAATGAAATTAAGTTACATTCATCGGGTTCATCGAAACTAACTTAATTTCACTAAATTCAGCGAGATTATTGAAATTAAGTTACATTCATCGGGTTCATCGAAACTAACTTAGTTTCACTAAATTCAGCGAGATTAATGAAATTAAGTTACATTCATCGGGTTCATCGAAACTAACTTAATTTCACTAAATTCAGCGAGATTAATGAAATTAAGTTACATTCATCGGGTTCATCGAAACTAACTTAATTTCACTAAATTCAGCGAGATTAATGAAATTAAGTTACATTCATCGGGTTCATCGAAACTAACTTAGTTTCACTAAATTCAGCGAGATTAATGAAATTAAGTTACATTCATCGGGTTCATCGAAACTAACTTAATTTCACTAAATTCAGCGAGATTAATGAAATTAAGTTACATTCATCGGGTTCATCGAAACTAACTTAATTTCACTAAATTCAGCGAGATTAATGAAATTAAGTTACATTCATCGGGTTCATCGAAACTAACTTAATTTCACTAAATTCAGCGAGATTAATGAAATTAAGTTACATTCATCGGGTTCATCGAAACTAACTTAATTTCCCCAAATTCAGCGAGATTAATGAAATTAAGTTACATTCATCGGGTTCATCGAAACTAACTTAATTTCACTAAATTCAGCGAGATTAATGAAATTAAGTTACATTCATCGGGTTCATCGAAACTAACTTAGTTTCACTAAATTCAGCGAGATTAATGAAATTAAGTTACATTCATCGGGTTCATCGAAACTAACTTAATTTCCCCAAATTCAGCGAGATTAATGAAATTAAGTTACATTCATCGGGTTCATCGAAACTAACTTAATTTCACTAAATTCAGCGAGATTAATGAAATTAAGTTACATTCATCGGGTTCATCGAAACTAACTTAATTTCCCCAAATTCAGCGAGATTAACGAAATTAAGTTACATTCATCGGGTTCATCGAAAGTAACTTAATTTCCCCAAATTCAGCGAGATTAATGAAATTAAGTTACATTCATCGGGTTCATCGAAACTAACTTAGTTTCACCAAATTCAGCGAGATTAATGAAATTAAGTTACATTCATCGGGTTCATCGAAACTAACTTAATTTCACTAAATTCAGCGAGATTAATGAAATTAAGTTACATTCATCGGGTTCATCGAAACTAACTTAATTTCCCCAAATTCAGCGAGATTAATGAAATTAAGTTACATTCATCGGGTTCATCGAAACTAACTTAATTTCACTAAATTCAGCGAGATTAATGAAATTAAGTTACATTCATCGGGTTCATCGAAAGTAACTTAATTTCACCAAATTCAGCGAGATTAACGAAATTAAGTTACATTCATCGGGTTCATCGAAACTAACTTAATTTCACTAAATTCAGCGAGATTAATGAAATTAAGTTACATTCATCGGGTTCATCGAAACTAACTTAATTTCACCAAATTCAGCGAGATTAACGAAATTAAGTTACATTCATCGGGTTCATCGAAACTAACTTAATTTCCCCAAATTCAGCGAGATTAATGAAATTAAGTTACATTCATCGGGTTCATCGAAACTAACTTAATTTCACTAAATTCAGCGAGATTAATGAAATTAAGTTACATTCATCGGGTTCATCGAAACTAACTTAATTTCACTAAATTCAGCGAGATTAATGAAATTAAGTTACATTCATCGGGTTCATCGAAACTAACTTAATTTCACTAAATTCAGCGAGATTAATGAAATTAAGTTACATTCATCGGGTTCATCGAAACTAACTTAATTTCCCCAAATTCAGCGAGATTAATGAAATTAAGTTACATTCATCGGGTTCATCGAAACTAACTTAATTTCCCCAAATTCAGCGAGATTAATGAAATTAAGTTACATTCATCGGGTTCATCGAAACTAACTTAATTTCACTAAATTCAGCGAGATTAATGAAATTAAGTTACATTCATCGGGTTCATCGAAACTAACTTAATTTCACTAAATTCAGCGAGATTAATGAAATTAAGTTACATTCATCGGGTTCATCGAAACTAACTTAGTTTCACTAAATTCAGCGAGATTAATGAAATTAAGTTACATTCATCGGGTTCATCGAAACTAACTTAATTTCACTAAACTCAGCGAGATTAACGAAATTAAGTTACATTCATCGGGTTCATCGAAACTAACTTAATTTCCCCAAATTCAGCGAGATTAATGAAATTAAGTTACATTCATCGGGTTCATCGAAACTAACTTAATTTCACTAAATTCAGCGAGATTAATGAAATTAAGTTACATTCATCGGGTTCATCGAAACTAACTTAATTTCACTAAATTCAGCGAGATTAATGAAATTAAGTTACATTCATCGGGTTCATCGAAACTAACTTAATTTCACTAAATTCAGCGAGATTAATGAAATTAAGTTACATTCATCGGGTTCATCGAAACTAACTTAATTTCCCCAAATTCAGCGAGATTAATGAAATTAAGTTACATTCATCGGGTTCATCGAAACTAACTTAATTTCCCCAAATTCAGCGAGATTAATGAAATTAAGTTACATTCATCGGGTTCATCGAAACTAACTTAATTTCACTAAATTCAGCGAGATTAATGAAATTAAGTTACATTCATCGGGTTCATCGAAACTAACTTAATTTCACTAAATTCAGCGAGATTAATGAAATTAAGTTACATTCATCGGGTTCATCGAAACTAACTTAATTTCACTAAATTCAGCGAGATTAATGAAATTAAGTTACATTCATCGGGTTCATCGAAACTAACTTAATTTCACTAAATTCAGCGAGATTAATGAAATTAAGTTACATTCATCGGGTTCATCGAAACTAACTTAATTTCCCCAAATTCAGCGAGATTAATGAAATTAAGTTACATTCATCGGGTTCATCGAAACTAACTTAATTTCACTAAATTCAGCGAGATTAATGAAATTAAGTTACATTCATCGGGTTCATCGAAACTAACTTAATTTCCCCAAATTCAGCGAGATTAATGAAATTAAGTTACATTCATCGGGTTCATCGAAACTAACTTAATTTCACTAAATTCAGCGAGATTAATGAAATTAAGTTACATTCATCGGGTTCATCGAAACTAACTTAATTTCACTAAATTCAGCGAGATTAATGAAATTAAGTTACATTCATCGGGTTCATCGAAACTAACTTAATTTCACTAAATTCAGCGAGATTAATGAAATTAAGTTACATTCATCGGGTTCATCGAAACTAACTTAATTTCACTAAATTCAGCGAGATTAATGAAATTAAGTTACATTCATCGGGTTCATCGAAACTAACTTAATTTCACTAAATTCAGCGAGATTAATGAAATTAAGTTACATTCATCGGGTTCATCGAAACTAACTTAATTTCCCCAAATTCAGCGAGATTAATGAAATTAAGTTACATTCATCGGGTTCATCGAAACTAACTTAATTTCACTAAATTCAGCGAGATTAATGAAATTAAGTTACATTCATCGGGTTCATCGAAACTAACTTAATTTCCCCAAATTCAGCGAGATTAATGAAATTAAGTTACATTCATCGGGTTCATCGAAACTAACTTAATTTCACTAAATTCAGCGAGATTAATGAAATTAAGTTACATTCATCGGGTTCATCGAAACTAACTTAATTTCACTAAATTCAGCGAGATTAATGAAATTAAGTTACATTCATCGGGTTCATCGAAACTAACTTAATTTCACTAAATTCAGCGAGATTAATGAAATTAAGTTACATTCATCGGGTTCATCGAAACTAACTTAATTTCACTAAATTCAGCGAGATTAATGAAATTAAGTTACATTCATCGGGTTCATCGAAACTAACTTAATTTCACTAAATTCAGCGAGATTAATGAAATTAAGTTACATTCATCGGGTTCATCGAAACTAACTTAATTTCACTAAATTCAGCGAGATTAATGAAATTAAGTTACATTCATCGGGTTCATCGAAACTAACTTAATTTCACTAAATTCAGCGAGATTAATGAAATTAAGTTACATTCATCGGGTTCATCGAAACTAACTTAATTTCCCCAAATTCAGCGAGATTAATGAAATTAAGTTACATTCATCGGGTTCATCGAAACTAACTTAATTTCACTAAATTCAGCGAGATTAATGAAATTAAGTTACATTCATCGGGTTCATCGAAACTAACTTAATTTCCCCAAATTCAGCGAGATTAATGAAATTAAGTTACATTCATCGGGTTCATCGAAACTAACTTAATTTCACTAAATTCAGCGAGATTAATGAAATTAAGTTACATTCATCGGGTTCATCGAAACTAACTTAATTTCACTAAATTCAGCGAGATTAATGAAATTAAGTTACATTCATCGGGTTCATCGAAACTAACTTAATTTCACTAAATTCAGCGAGATTAATGAAATTAAGTTACATTCATCGGGTTCATCGAAACTAACTTAATTTCACTAAATTCAGCGAGATTAATGAAATTAAGTTACATTCATCGGGTTCATCGAAACTAACTTAATTTCACTAAATTCAGCGAGATTAATGAAATTAAGTTACATTCATCGGGTTCATCGAAACTAACTTAATTTCACCAAATTCAGCGAGATTAATGAAATTAAGTTACATTCATCGGGTTCATCGAAACTAACTTAATTTCACTAAATTCAGCGAGATTAATGAAATTAAGTTACATTCATCGGGTTCATCGAAACTAACTTAATTTCACTAAATTCAGCGAGATTAATGAAATTAAGTTACATTCATCGGGTTCATCGAAACTAACTTAATTTCACTAAATTCAGCGAGATTAATGAAATTAAGTTACATTCATCGGGTTCATCGAAACTAACTTAATTTCACTAAATTCAGCGAGATTAATGAAATTAAGTTACATTCATCGGGTTCATCGAAACTAACTTAATTTCACTAAATTCAGCGAGATTAATGAAATTAAGTTACATTCATCGGGTTCATCGAAACTAACTTAATTTCACCAAATTCAGCGAGATTAATGAAATTAAGTTACATTCATCGGGTTCATCGAAACTAACTTAATTTCACTAAATTCAGCGAGATTAATGAAATTAAGTTACATTCATCGGGTTCATCGAAACTAACTTAATTTCACTAAATTCAGCGAGATTAATGAAATTAAGTTACATTCATCGGGTTCATCGAAACTAACTTAATTTCACTAAATTCAGCGAGATTAATGAAATTAAGTTACATTCATCGGGTTCATCGAAACTAACTTAATTTCACTAAATTCAGCGAGATTAATGAAATTAAGTTACATTCATCGGGTTCATCGAAACTAACTTAATTTCACTAAATTCAGCGAGATTAATGAAATTAAGTTACATTCATCGGGTTCATCGAAACTAACTTAATTTCACCAAATTCAGCGAGATTAATGAAATTAAGTTACATTCATCGGGTTCATCGAAACTAACTTAATTTCCCTAAAATTTCAGGAGATTAATGAAATTAAGTTACATTCATCGGGTTCATCGAAACTAACTTAATTTCACTAAATTCAGCGAGATTAATGAAATTAAGTTACATTCATCGGGTTCATCGAAACTAACTTAATTTCACTAAATTCAGCGAGATTAATGAAATTAAGTTACATTCATCGGGTTCATCGAAACTAACTTAATTTCACTAAATTCAGCGAGATTAATGAAATTAAGTTACATTCATCGGGTTCATCGAAACTAACTTAATTTCCCCAAATTCAGCGAGATTAATGAAATTAAGTTACATTCATCGGGTTCATCGAAACTAACTTAATTTCACTAAATTCAGCGAGATTAATGAAATTAAGTTACATTCATCGGGTTCATCGAAACTAACTTAATTTCCCCAAATTCAGCGAGATTAATGAAATTAAGTTACATTCATCGGGTTCATCGAAACT
Organism: Thereva nobilitata; assembly: GCA_963855945.1. Lineage (NCBI taxonomy): Eukaryota > Metazoa > Arthropoda > Insecta > Diptera > Therevidae > Thereva > Thereva nobilitata. The sequence continues at coordinate 23,461 of CAWLCO010000060.1, forward strand.
AACTTAATTTCACTAAATTCAGCGAGATTAATGAAATTAAGTTACATTCATCGGGTTCATCGAAACTAACTTAATTTCCCCAAATTTCCCAAATTCAGCGAGATTAATGAAATTAAGTTACATTCATCGGGTTCATCGAAACTAACTTAATTTCACTAAATTCAGCGAGATTAATGAAATTAAGTTACATTCATCGGGTTCATCGAAACTAACTTAATTTCACTAAATTCAGCGAGATTAATGAAATTAAGTTACATTCATCGGGTTTCATCGAAACTAACTTAATTTCACTAAATTCAGCGAGATTAATGAAATTAAGTTACATTCATCGGGTT
>CAWLCO010000061.1:0-15787 GCA_963855945.1 Thereva nobilitata
ACATTTGAAAGATTGATGGATACAGACATTATAACATCAATTTAGGATAACTAATTTAATGCAGTCAAAAGTAGTTACTCTCTTCCTATAAATATAATGAACAATGTACATACATTTTTGGTATCCGATGAGTCGCGTGGCAGGCCAAACCAAGCTTCGGAAATGCACGATTAAACTTTATACCCACATACTAATTTTCAAATGTGTGGATTTCTATGGCCATAGTACATAGTGGATAGTACATAGTGCATACATTGTAAATAGTACATAGTACATAGTAAATGGTACATAGTATATAATACATAATGCATTATACATAGTACATAGAACTTAGTACATAGTACATAGTACATAGTACATAGTACATAGTACATAGTACACAATACATAGTATATAGTACATAGTAAATAAGCATAATATACAGTACATAGTGCATAGTAAATAGTACATAGTACATAATACATAATGAATTGTACATAGTAAATAGTACATAGAACATAGTACGTATTACGTAGTACATAGTACATAATACATAGTATATAGTACATAGTAAATAAGCATAATATTCAGTACATTGTACATAGTAAATAGTACAGGGTATATAATACATAATGCATTGTACATAGTACATAGAACATAGTACATAGTACATAGTACATAGTACATAATACATAATACATAGTATATAGTACATAGTAAATAAGCATAATATACAGTACATAGTGCATAGTAAATAGTACATAGTATATAATACATAATGCATTGTAAATAGTAATAAGGACATAATACATAGTACATAGTATATAGTACATAGTAAATAGTGCATAATATACAGTACATAGTGCATAGTATATAGCACATAGTATATAATACATAATGCATTGTACATAGTAACATAGGGACATAATACATAGTACATAGTACATAATACATAGTATATAGTACATAGTAAATAAGCATAATATACAGTACATAGTGCATAGTAAATAGTACATAGTATATAATACATAATGCATTGTACATAGTACATAGAACATAGTACATAGTACATAATACATAGTATATAGTACATAGTAAATAGTGCATAATATACAGTACATAGTGCATAGTAAATAGTACATAGTATATAATACATAATGCATTGTACATAGTACATAGACATAATACATAGTATATAGTACATAGTAAATAATGCATAATATACAGTACATAGTGCATAGTAAATAGTACATAGTATATAATACATATGCATTGTAAATAGTACATAGGACATAATACATAGTACATAGTATATAGTACATAGTAAATAGTGCATAATATACAGTACATAGTAAATAGTGTGTAGTACATAGTACATAATACTTAGTGCATAGTACATAGTGCATAGTACATAGTACATACTACATAATTCATAATACATAGCACATAGAACATAATAATTAATACATAATAATTAGTACATAGCTCATAGTACGTAGTACACTACATAGTCCATAATACACAATACTTAATATATAATAATAAATATATAATATTCAATATATAATAATTAATATATAATATTTAATATATAATATTTAATATATAATATATAATTCATACTACATAATTAAAACTAAAACCCCCAAAGGAAACATTTTTTCTCTCGTGATGGTACGTGCGCGTGATGGCACACAAAAAGTGCGCGTGACGCGAGTTTTTAGTTTTTTCCACAGGCCAAAAAGTGCCCAACGTGCCTATAGAAGTTTTCACTTCAAAAATAGCAAATTTAATTTTGATGTTATTTCCCTTTTAAAATGCCTTTTTTCATATGCCATACACTAAGAGTTTTTTCCCCGCGCCAATTGTCGCGCCACGCAATCTGCCAGTTTTATGCCATTGGGGCTACGTAGACTAGTCATGATTACTATGTAGTAAAACCGATTTTTAAGAAGAGAGAGGTGAAGGGGCGGGGTGAGTATGCCGCCCCTTCACCCCTCTCTTCTTAAAATTCGGTTTTACTACATAGTAATCATGACTAGTGTACGTTGCCCCATTGTGTGTGGTCAACATCACACACCAATTTTTTTCTGCATTCCATTTGACAGTCAATTTTACTGTTTTTCTTTTGATCTATGCACACATGGAGAAATTCAAAAAGTGGCGTGTCATTTGGAGTGTAGTGTTGATAGTTGTTTAGGTTTTGTGGATTTTCTGAAAAAGGTATTATACTCAGGCTGATAGTTTATTTCTGTCCCCGACATGATTGCCCCTTCAATCGACGCATACCTTAACAAACAACAACGTGGATACAGAAAAGGGCGTTCGACCACCTGACATCTTATGCTTCTAATCTCCGAACTACGTTGTGCTATGGAGAGCGGCCATAAAATTGTCTATACGGATTTCAGCAAGGCCTTTGATCGAGTGGACCACCACATTTTAATTGCAAAACTATTCAAATTTGGAATCTCTGGCTCTACCCTGGAGTGAATAAAATCATATCTTAACGAAAGAGCACAAGTTGTGAGATTTCAAGGATTTCTGTCCAACGAAAGTGAAGAAACTTTCGGTGTTCAGCGTAGTCACCAAGGTCATCTTCCTTTTAATATCTTCATCTCCGATTAGTCAATATTCCACATCTTTTCTACGCTGATGACCTAGGTGTTGCCTTAGACAACAAATTGAGCTTCAATCAGCACTATGATAATATTACTGAGCCAACAAGTTTCTTGGCTTTATAATTAGAAGGGCTAATGAATTCGGCGATATACGGGTTACAAAAACACTTTTCTGTTCAGTAGTCCGCCCAATCCTGGAATACGCGTGCCCGATCTGGGATCCTATATTCCAAATAAGCAGCAGGATTGAATTAGTTCAGAAGAGATTTCTTCTTTTTGTTCTGAGAAATCTGTACGACCTGCATGATTATCTCAGCCTACCACCCTACGCAGACAGACTTAAGATCTTTGGTCTCATGCCGCTGTCTTGTAGGAGAAATTTGCTTTTATCATGCTTTACCTTAAATGTTCTAAACGGAAACGTCTTATTTCTTCAAGTAAATTCCCAAACTCATGTGCATCCATTCTGAAATAGTTATATAAATCTGCCGGATAATTTGTTTTCACTAAATTTATTTCTGTTAGCCAGCCAATTTTTTTGCCAAAGCCTTTTTGGTTTTATGAAATACTCGTATAAATTCTTTATACTAGGTACTGAGTTTTGGTGGTTTATGGCGTGGAACGTTTAAAAAACAGCCACACTCCACTCGCCGAGTCAAATACATATATTTTGTTGTTGTTTTTCAAAAGCTCCTTAACTGCCACGCAATCCGACTAATTAACTTTTATACCCCGTGTTCTTTTAATGAACTGGGTTTTGAGAGCTTGTGAGGAGGTTTTGAGTTCCCATACAAAATCGAAGAACCAGAAGACCCAGATAAAACCTGGGTTTTCGATTGGGCATATTCACACGCTGCCATAATTGTGGTTAGTAAAACCGGTTTTATTCAACTCCTAGCAACTCAGACGGGGCGTAAATGAGTGTAGTAAATTTGAATGCTATACAGGAACCTTTAAATGTATTGCAGATGAAATTTACTTGTTAGAGAAAAACAGAGCTAAAGAATGCAAGAGATAGAAGTAACTTTTTATATGTGTGCCAGTTTTCACGCGTTTGCTTTTGCGTGAAAAATGTTTCGTTAAGTTCTTCCGCTCCCTTCCCTCTCTCATCTATAAAACCGGTTTTAGGCGCCATGAATGTGCACTGTGTGAATATGCTCATTTTGTATGGGAACTCAAAAGCTCTCAAAACCCAGTTCATTAAAAGAACACGGGGATAGTGTATGGACATCGAGCTTTGTCAAACACGCAACGCAAAGTGGCAGTTTTTTTAACGAGTCAACCGACAGTTTTTTCGAAAGAAAAAACTCTTAGTGTATGGCTTTAATTACAAATATTTATGTTAAACCATGCGAGTTCTCCACCTCTGTTTCATCTAAATGTCAGTGATTCCGAGTCTTATGGCGAAACGAGACAGAAATAAACAAATCACTATACCCATCTATTTTTTGTAAATATTCTGACATTAGTTCAAAGGAAAAAATGAAATCAGGTATGCCAACTTTAATATCGTGCAACCGTTGTGGCGGTTTTATTTTAAATTTCGCTTAAAATCATTCCAGAATTTTATTTACCGTTCTTATTTTACGGCAAAGATAAAAAAGTTATCGTATTTTGTGGTTTATTGAAAGTCAAGAGTATAAATATTTAAGAAAGTGGAAAATTATGCAGTTTTTTAATGTCAAATTTTACTTTTTCAAGTTTGGCACTATCTGATTTTATTTCTGCCAGTGAATGCACTGAACTCTTAACACAAAATTTAACAAAATTTGAGTTCGGTGAAAAAAGGGGTTTATGGATGAGCGAGAGGACTATACTTTTCTATACTTTTTGGTGCCATGAGTTTGTATAGGAATAATGTCTGATGAGCAGTCCATTATTATATGTCAGTGCCCCTATCCACTAGCGAGCATGCATTACATGCAGGTGCCCCTATCACATGCGAGCATGCATTACGAGCTTTTAGATAAACGGGGAAGTGGAGATGATGAGGGGCCTCATCTCCACTACCCCGTTCATATAAAAGGTCGTTCTTGCATGTCATGCATGCTCGCTAGTGGACAGCCCCCTTAAGGGGGGAAACCAGTTTAGACGATTGAAAAAATTGACTTTTTTTTATTTCTAAAATTGTTAGTAAAACTATTCAAGAATATGTTGCCAAAGTTTCAAAACAAAATTCCGATTTGTTCCGATGTTATGAGCACTAAAGTGAACGCCCGCCTTGGGTAGAAGGTACTAGAAACTGCGTTTGCGTTTGCGAAAATGCGATTTTCTCGAAACGACTATTTTTCAACTCGTGGGAATGCTAGCTTGAAAAGTTATTGTTCAATCGTTCTGAAAATTTGTGTCAATATTCTTTATTCAATTACAATCTATATGAACTAAACTCTTGGATAATATTATTATCTAAAATTTGTTTTTAAATGCAAAAAAGGTGAAAAACATGGTATAAAAACATGAAATTTTGTTCAAACACCTCAAAATCATGCAATTTTCAATTTTTTTGTTAAGAGTTTAGTTCATATTCTTAGAAAATATGTTGCTAACGGCGAAAAAAATGGTGATGATTTCAGATAAAAATTGCGACTTCCAGATTTCCCACGAGCAGCAAACTCGGATGGCGACCGTCCATGAAAAGCAGCTTCTAACTCCACTATTTACAGCGGAAATGACTTGAAAAAATTGCAACGTGTACTTCAAAACATTAATAAAATATCCTCCAAGTTTAAACAAATTCTGATTATTCCTTCCTTGTTGAAAAAATTCACGAAAAACACTAAAATATCGGCCTCTTAAGGCACGTTGTTCCGTTTGTCGATCCGCTTCAGTTTGCCGTCGCAATGCTCTCTCTTCGTCTGTTGCACGGACACGGGCTCTTGATATTTGCATTGAAACGGCTTGTAGTCGTATTTCTCTCTGTTCCTCTGTTTCATTCGCTCGTGCTTTTTCTGTTCGCTTTCTTGGCGGCAAGTTTCTCCTTCTTCTGAGCTTTCGTTCATTCGTGCATTTTTTGCGACTGGATTCCTCTCTGGCGTCTTCCTAATTTTGCGAGTCCTCTGCGTGGCATATTTTCGATTTTTTTGTTGTATTTTAAACTGTCATTGGCCAATGAAGGGGAAGAAAATTTTATCGATGAAATTATTTCTTTCCTTTTGCATATAATTTCAATTATAAATAGTTTGTGTTATACTCACTCACAGTTGTATACAATTTTCTTGGTTTTGCCAGTATTTTTCTAACTTTTATTTTTTTTAAAAATAATCAATGGAAAAAGAAGGAATAAGTATTGTTTGTTTTGCGAGGTCGCGTTTCGCTTCTTTTTTTCTTTTGTACCAAATATTTCTTCTGCAATTTCCTTTTTTCCATTTTGCTTGAACGCCATCTACCGGAGCGTATTCGCACCATGCGGTTTAACGAGATTTAGTCAAAACGCACATTCTGGTTCAGCTCAATCGGCAGTCTAGTTTTGCAGTTTTAGTGTCGCATTACAAAACAACAGACATTCATATATAGATTACCTTTTATTAAATTTCTTCTGTTAGGAAACCATTATCAAGATATCCAACCATTAAATAAGGAAACAATTTATATGCTGAGTCGCCAATAATGTAATAGGAGGTGGAGGACGGTATATAAATTTCTTTCTCCGCAAACGGTTTTCCCACTGGGCTATTTGCCTTGCGATTATGATATCAGACACGATTCTTTTTAGGAGCAAAAATTAGTCGTTCTCCTAAGGTATTAAATTTTTGAACTATAATTTCAAATTCTTCAGGTGTTGGCGATTTTATAAAAAGTTTCGAATTTTTAGATATGAATTTACATGTTGCAATTCCAATTTTTTAGACAGAACTTTTCGATACGTTAAATCTATCTGTTAGTCCTCTAAAAGTTTCCTGATTATCTAATTTCCAAATTGTTAGTAATAAAGCTTTGCCAATACCTATATTTGCACTCTATGTATTTGCTTTTCCACATATTTTAATCAAACTCTCCACAATCACAGTACATCAGTATGTGTAAATTTGATAAAAATTTTAAAAATGACTGTATATTATTTCGAATTTACCCCAAAAGTTGTACGATTCTTTCGAAAATGTGCATGTGCATTCGAAAAGTCGCACGGATACTTTTCGATGAATTCATAATATCTAAAGACTATCGGTAGAGTACCTCTAAGATATTATTACTATGTTGCTGTAGACACTCATTTTCCACCTTGCATCACACAATAATTATGACGAGGGTTTTGTCAAATCCACATATCAAAACAAAAAATTGCAGTGGGTTTTTTCAGAAAGTAATCTGCCTGAAAAAAGGAAACTGCGTCAAAGCAGATCTTAGCTGCTTCCTGACAGTTCGACTACAAGCAGTATTGGGCAAATTGTAATCTAACTACTGATTACTAACTACGACTACATAAAGTAATTAGTAATCATAACTTCAAACTACATAAAAAAATCGAAAAATGTAGTTAAAAATTTTGACTACTAACTACTAATTGTAGTTGCAATCACGATTACTTGATTACTTTTTATAACTACAGATTTAAAATGATGTTGCGTCATTAAAAAAGCAAACACGCGCGATAATCGTTCATGTAAGTTGCTTCCTTTACACCGTTATTATTAACACAAATTATTGAAGACATGGAAAGTGAAGAGAAAAGGAAGTCTAGGAGAAGAAAATATTGGCTCAATCCTTTTTTGTTAAAGAAACATGGTTTTGATATTGAATTATTGAATAATAATAATAAGTAGAGGAATATCTCTAAACGCTAAATGAAAAATTTAGTTTATTTGTAGATCTTACAAACTACTTTTATAAGCACTCTTAAAAATGCACATCACTTTTTCTCCATATTTTTCTACTACTAAAATTTGTTTAATTCTTTTTTCTGATATAATTCTTGAAGGTACCAAAACAACACTATAAAACATACAGTTATATTTGCCATTTCAATCCTTTTTCAAACCCTTGAAACTCCCTTATATTACGCTTTATCTTTGTTACATTTGTCGTCTTGCTTTTTTTTATCATACTATCAACCCTTATATTACGCTTTTTACGCAGAATCTATCAATCTTGACTTCATGTAAGTACATGAAGGACTATCGCGCGTGCTTCGACTTGTCGTTTGGTAGGTAGTTAAAGCATCGCGTTGTAGTCGCGTGTGTTATGAAAATTACTTTTCGCAGAATTTATCAATCTTGACTTCATGTAAGTACATGAACGACTATCGCGCGTGTTTCGACTTGTCGTTTGGTAGGTAGTTAGAGCATCGCGTTGTAGTCGCGTGTGTTATGAAAATTACTTTTCGCAGAATTTATCAATCTTGACTTCATGTAAGTACATGAACGACTATCGCGCGTGTTTCGACTTGTCGTTTGGTAGGTAGTTAGAGCATCCGTTGTAGTCGCGTGTGTTAGAGCAAGAGCGCACTATAGCACACTCTGGCTTTCGCTCGCTGTATGTCGGTACAAGTCATTTTTTGGGCAGTGTATTCAATTGCGTGTAACAGTGTGTACGTCCGTTTGGTTTGCCACTATTGTAAGTTGAAAACGCGCCACTTAGTTATTTTATCGTATTGCTAGTTAATTGTGCACTATGAACGAGTCAGATGAGTGTCTGCCACTGTGCAATGAAGCTTCTACTTCAACTTCAAGTTTTAACAGCTTGGTGGAAAATATTGACATAAACTTGCCACGTATTCTTGATGGCAAGTTTTTTAAATTTTGTAAAGAAGAGTCTATAGATCGCAAACGAGTTGGACTTTGTATGTTGTGCTTGCCAAAAAAAGTAACAATATCCGGAACGTTGCCTTCTACGTCTAACTTTGTCACGCACCTAAAAAGAAAACATGGAGAAAGTGCACTCAATGACTATAAAACATATTTTGCCAGTAATAAAAAAACGAAGAAAACAACTTCAGAACTTCAGTCACAATCAAAGGCTAAGAAGGCCTCACAAGAAAAGTTTAATGGAAACGTTGTCAAATTTTTCATACATTCTATGATACCCCTGAGAGCAATTGAAGATCCGTACCTGAAAAAATCGTTGGAAAATGCAGGTATGTGTGAAAATGGCTTAACCTTAATGAGTCGACGATCTTTGGGACGAGTTATGCAAGATTATTATACGAAAGAAATACATGACATAAAAACTGTGCTTCGAGATACTTTATATGTATGTACCACAGCAGACATATGGTCAGGAAAAAAAAAGTTTCATAGGCGTCACGGCACATTGGATTACATCAGATTTACAAAGAAAATCTAAGACTCTGGCGTGTCGAAGATTCAAAGGAACGCATAGCTACGATAGAATTGCTTTTCTTCTAGAAGATATCCACAGTGCATTTGGAATTGACTCACGAAAAGTGCTATGTACGATCACTGATAATGCAAGTAATTTTGTAAAGGCTTTTAAAGAGTTTGGTGTGGACATACATAGATTCTTGTGATTCGATTGAAGTAGTTGAATTTAACGATATAGACCCAGACGTTGAATACATTTTTAATGCTTCCGAAGATGTTCAGTCAGAAGTTAGTAGTACGACGTCGCATGACAAGTCTGAAACCGATCCCTTGCCTCTTGAAAATGATCGTGTGTCTTTTGAACTGCCAGCTCACCTAAGATGTTCTGCTCATAAACTTAACTTATGTGCAACCACTGATGCTGGAAAAGTGCTGCGAAATCAAAATACACTACTTTCCAAAACGCATGAGCGAGTAATAAATAAATGCAACAAACTATGGAATGCTGCAGGTCGGCCCAAATCAGCAGAAGTAATCCAAACAGTTTTAGGGCACACGCTATCAAGGCCAGGAGACACTAGGTGGAATAGTACTTATGACGCACTAGGACAAATATATGCTGTAAAAGATAAAAGCATTTCGCTGTATGAAGTTTTAAATATCAGTGGCAGTGGCCAGTTGTGGCAAAACGAATTTAGTTATATCGAAGAATATTTAAAATGTTCAAAACCACTAGCTGAGGCCCTTGACATTTTGCAAGGCGAAAAGGATATGTTCTATGGCTTGCTACTTCCATGCTTATTATCGCTAAGAAGAAAATTACAAAAACTGTGCAATTAAAACTTTGTCTACTGCAACGATCTGGCAAGAAAGTACTTGGAAAGCGTAAATAACCGATTTAATGACATTATTGATTTTTCTACTGCCAAAGCACAAAATGCAGCGATCGCTGCAATATCTTTACCACGCTTTAAAACCAAATGGTTTACTTGCATTCCCATAGAAGAGCATCAAAGGTTGAAAACCTTTTTCAAAGCAGCTATTGCAAAAGAAGTTTCTGAAAATGCTGAATTCAGTTCAGCTATAAATAAACAAAACAAAGATGACTTTTTTCAATTTGATAGCTCTTCTTCAGATAGTGAGGAAGATGTATGCCGAGTCCAGAGGTCAAAAGCAGATCTGATTGTTTCTTGTTATTTATCAGATATGGATCGAGAACTAAATTGTCTTCATAGATATCCAGAAGTGAAAAAAGTATTCATAAAATACAATACTCCATTACCTTCATCGGCTCCAGTAGAAAGACTGTTTTCATACGCAACTATGATAAACCATCCCAAATCCCACAGGCTATCGGATGAAATGTTCCAAAAACGTGTAGTACTAAAAGCTAATTTAAATGATTAACCCAATCAACGTTTTTTGTTTATTTATTTGATTCGCAAATAATTTTAATTAAGTTGATGTTTGCTGAGTAATTTAATTTTTTTGAATACATGTCAATAAAAAGTAATTAAGATCTGAGAAGTATCGGTACATTTAATATCTACAACTTTAATCCTTGCATTTGATTATTCATGAAAATAAACATAGGTATGTGCAATAAACTGTTTTTTTTATGCAGCCATATTCCAAAACATTTATTACTACACATACATGTTTATTTAATTGCAAAATATAAGTTCAGAAAACTTAAATAATCAGTAATTATAACTACTAGATTGCAGCAATCAAATTAATAACTACTTAATGTAGTTTGATTACTGTAGTTAAGTTACATGAAATCATAACTACATGTAGTTAACTACTTTTAATCGTAATTAGTAACCAGATTTCAAAATTGTAGTTAACTACGCCCTATACTGACTACAAGTTAGATTAGAACTGCTGCAAACCTAATGCATTCTAATTTTGTCTGCAAATCCTCAAATTTTAACCAATATTCCTCCACTAAACCTAATCGAGTTTTAAGTTCTGCCAATGACACTGAACGACCTGGTGTTTGAATATAGTTCTTCATTTTTTTGTCAGTTGTCCTAGCACAACACCTCATTTGATTCTGAAACTACCAATAATTTCTTTATTTGCCACGCCCAAAATTTTCTTCATCCGATATCGTGGTCAGTTATAAGTGAATAACGAATAAAAATATAACTAAATTTTAATTGAACGATACAGCTTACCAATGCTCGTACTGTTGTAGTTTGAATGCCGAAGCAGCATACACAGCAATTTGTCTAATTCACTATTTCAAGTCAATCACGAAACAATTATTTATAACGTTCAAATTATACACGATATACGCGATAACGCCGGTTCATGAACCTGTTCGGGCGCCAATGTTAACTAACGGAAAGAGTTTTTTGCGCCGATATAAAATTAAATAAAAAAATTCTTTTATACGCAATTTAACAATATTTATTTTTTCTTCAAAGACACACAATTAACTTTAATAAAGCAATAAACGATAATAGAAATTATATATGAGCCGTTTTCTTTGAAAGTGGTGTAAGTCCATTTTTGACAAAAAGTTAGTTAATGATAACATTCAATGCTATCTGCTATGAACTTTTTATCTATGAACAGTTCCCAAAAAAATCCCTCAAAATTTTCTTCATTTTGTCAATATAAATTTAGCTAGTTAATGAAATTACAAATATAATTACTTTGAAAGTGGTGTAAGTCCACTTTCGGCAAAGACATAAATTTCTGGACATTCTTAACTTTCAAAATATGCCGATTTTGGAGCTATCGAGACGTCCATAAGAAAAAAAATTACTATTTATTCCTACAGATTATTATACCATCACAAACAATGCCGAAAACGTAAAAAGTTTATTTTACATGAAATGGAACGATATGATTTTGTGTCGATGAAACTACTAGAAAGACGGAAAAAATAGTTATGGTGAAGAGGTAACTTGGCTGAAGATATGTTGGATAAAGTTTTTAAAAAAACAAACCATATACAGTGCTTTATAAAACTTCATTTGATGAAAATGGGGAGTTTGAAACATTAGATTTCTCCTCCACACTTGGAAGACCACGAAAATTTGAAAATATAATACTACCATCTTTATAACCATCCATCGCATCACAAAAATTCAAATATATAATGGATCTACAGTATTGTGCGAATTAATGGGAACACATCATAATTTTCACAATTTTACTTTGTTTGCAGTTGGCCACCCTTTATGTCGGCCATTTTGATTTACTGTTCTGAGAGTCAATGAGTAATAAGATATACCAAGATACGAACGTGGTGTTATTTCGGTATTTTTTTCAGAACAAATCGGTTTTTTGGCTGAACTAAGTTTTTAGCTTCTTATTTGTGAAGATGGAAATTACTCCCAAAAATCGCACAAAAATTGTTACTTTAAGTAAACTTTACATCAATGAGTTAAAGAGATATTGCCAAGAGTCATGTCGTTGTGAGTGGTGTGAGTTTAGGAGTTGTAAATAAAATTTTGAAATTTTGAAATATTGTTGATTCAATGCCGAAACATGTCGGAGAAGTTATAAAAGCCAAGGGAGGCCATAATTCCTATTAAAACAATTTAAATTTTATCCTTTTATCTTTGTTTCTTTGGCTGTAACCAATAAAAGTTTTTTTTTTCAAATTTCCTAAGAAAAATTGGTTTGATTCAATTGAAATCACATATTTAATATTTCATCAATGCATGATTTTCATATTTTGTTGACTTTGAAAGTGGTGTAAGTCCATTTGAGATGATCAAAAATATAAACTTTTAACTAATAATTTAAAAACGATCACATTATAAAATTAAATCAATTTAATATTTAAAAATCATAAAATGAGCGTATTAACATACGAGTATACAAATATTTTTCAATCCATTCAAACGCAAACCCTTAAATATCTCCATATCATATAAAGTGGACTTATACCACTTTCAAAGAAAACGGCTCATATATGTATTTACTATAAGATCAAGCACAAATTCGAAAAACGAGAATTACTTTCCTTTATGAAAGACGAAACGAGAATGCTTTAAAAGCTAAAAGAAGCAAAGAAACAAAAATTCATTGCAACCTAGATACAAAAAGATATTAATAAATATGTAATATTCGAATTGGAATTTGATCCTCGTAGCCTCAAAATATAAAAAGTACAAAATAATAATATAGGAGCCCCACGCTTTTTTACATTTCGAAAGGTAGCTTGCTTACATATACTGGCTGGAGCAATAAACACTTTACATTCAATATTATGTTTTACTTTTTAGTTAATTTTAAAATAAAAGCGTATTTTTCAGTTTTTTTAAACTATATTTTTTATTTTCTACTTTTTAGTCTATTATGTCTTCCGCCATTTCGTAGTGACCGCCATATTAGCTTTAAAATGACGTCACACAGCTTGCTGTACTATACTCGTCATACACTTTCATTTGATACACATACCGATACACAATAACTAATAACTCATAATAACTAACTAATAAAAATAAATAAAGTTTCTATTATTCAGCATTTTTCCATAACGTAAGTCTTAAAAAGTCTCTCCTGTAAATTTGCACTTTTTTGAGTTATATGGAGCGGAGGCAATTAAAGAAGTTAGCGGTCTTTTGACTATACTACTGAGATAGTTATTTCGACATATCCTTCCTGCTTACTTCTATTTTCTTTGCTGCTGCTCTTCAACTTTTTTTTTTATGTGGAAAACTAGAGACTTTTCTATAAGTTTTTTATATTTACTTAATAAATTTTTATATTTTGAGCGGTAGAAATTTACCGATTTCGCTGATTTTAGACAAAATTAACAGGACAATTCGATTTCGACAGAAAGTTGTTACCTTAAATTCTTAGGAGTAGTAGCGTGAATAGCAAATTGGAGAACTGCTTTTAAAAAATACAATTTTATGTCAGATTTACTCAACGAAGACTAAATAAATGCCTGTAAGGGATGTAACGCCGAAATTTTTTTGTGGAATAGGCTTCCTTGGGAAACCACTTTAAAATAAACGCGCTTAATACTCTACCCCTGCCGTGGTGTTGAAAGGAGTATATATTTTCAACAAAATACCAGTATTAGAGGGACATCGAAACTTTCCCGCACGTTTTACGAATAATACGATATTAATTGCGTCAAGTTAAAATTTTCCCCAATAAAATAAAACGTGACCGCTGAAACTAGGAAACTTTCCAGGATGTCAGTAAAACATTATAATAAAGATAAAAAAAATTCAAGTTATTTGGATTTTTTTTCTAGTGCCTAAGATAGAATTCTTGTATTTGCTGCACTATTAAGTGAGAATGGCCACAAATACCCATAAAGCAATAATTTCCACTTTTCATATTTTTAAATTTGTTCATGATATGATATTTTACATCTTGAAATCCTTGTAAAACGAGATAATTTGCGTGTGAATCTTTGATCAAAATAATATTTTCCCAAATCTGCAAAATAAACACATCGCGGAAATCATTGTTATAAATCAAAACAATATCAAAATTCGCACAAAACTCACGATTTTACTAACTTTTGCAAAGTAGTAGAAACCGAAAAGTCAGACCTGAAAAAAAAAATCTTCAAACTTCTAAAAATATGTAATTGATTTTTGTCATTTAAACAAAAAATCAAACAATACATTTAATAACTTCCTTCTTGTTTACATTTATTTCCGCCAACAAATCCCTTTAATAAAATTTACCTAGAATACAAGATACACATTCGTACATGCCGATATTTCATAAATGAGAAAACCTATAAAAAAAGAAGCGCAAACGCGAATAGCTCTACAAGAACCATGCTCCCATGCTTTCCTTACCGTTTACTATCTTCAGATACGATTTACTCAAATATATTGACAGTGCCACCGAAAATAAATATTTAGCGGGGGCAGCTTTCGCTTGGAGGAGGCTTAAATGGAGGAAATAGGAAAGCTCTCTGAACAGGAACGCGCACACTTTTCTTGTATGAAATGGAATATCTCTCCTTTTATTTGTCTATGATAGTACGTATACATGCGAAATTGAAGCCGGATTCAAACCAGCGTGGATCTTAGAAAAATCCATATATACGCAGATCGAATTCAAATAGTATCGAGCGAAATTCGATAAAAAAGCGAAACAACAGTAAAACGATACGAAAACTACAAATTGTAGGTTATGTTCATTGCTTTTCGATTACTTTTGAATCCATTTAAAATTCATTTACTCGATCCGACGATGTCAAATACGCAAATTCTCACTTTCAATCTTTCGATCTCTGGATCGTTCGATTTGGTCATGTATACGTGGTACCAGACAATTCGTAATTAATTCAGGTAAGACTAAACTATTTAAATGTATTATTTTTATGACGTATTAAATTCCTCCACTGGGGACGCTTTCAGGGATCCTACCGCCAGTGTGAAAGGCTCTGCTGCTTGATCCTAGATTGTAGCCTCGGATTCATCTCGGCCCGCTGAAACCTCAGGTTCCGGGGTAATGACTTCTCGAGCCCCTGGCTTGGTCATCACCTGAAAGGAAATCGGATCAGCATCCTCACGGTTTCAAGACACATAGGGGACAGGGACAAGGTACGTCACATATAATTTTCTTTAAGTCATCCAATTTAACTTTTCTTTTTAGGACGAGCACAGAAAATAACATGCCTCCCCTCCTTTCGAGAGATTTCGAGAGAAATCTCTAAGAGAACCGTAATTGAACATAATCCTTCTACTAATTCTTAACTCAAGTCCACATACTATTGCCCTAACTCTAATTTCGAATCCAATGGTATTTTACTAATTTTAAATCTAATCCTACTTCCTATAATATTTTACCAACTTCCACTCCTAAAATACGTCCTTATTCATAATTTTAAATTCATAAAATATTTCACTGAGTGCAACTCCGAACTCCTAAGATACTTCCTTGCTCCTAGCTTCAAATTGATATAAAATAGTTTCAGTTGATTTGAAT
>CAWLCO010000062.1:0-20995 GCA_963855945.1 Thereva nobilitata
ATTTAGAGGTCGCTCACGGCGGTCAAAGTTTCGAAAAATGTTATGTTTTGCATTTCTTCCCTTTTACCCACCCCTGGAATATATTACCCAACCCTGACCCCCCAAATATCAATACAGTTTTTACAGACCTTTCCAACAAGCCAAATTTCAAAAAAATCTGTTGACAAATAAGGAAGTTATGGCCGTTTCTATTATATAAAACCAAACATTTTACTAAAGAATATTAAATATTCTTATTATAATTTAAAATGTTTTGTTTTTTGGCCATAACTTCCTTATTTGTCAACCGATTTATTTGAAATTTCGCATGTTGGAAAGGTTTATTAAATATGTATTGATATTTTGAGGGTCAGGGTTGGGTGATATATTTCAGGGGTGCGTAAACGGGAAAAATTGCAATCACAATTGCTTTTTCGATTTTTTGCAAGTCGCCCCCTCAAAATATTCGAATGGATGAAAAACGGGGAAATGTGATGTTTGAGGCAAATCCGAAGATATTTAGAGGTCGCTCAAGGCGGTCAAAGTTTCGAAAAATGTTATGTTTTGCATTTCTTCCCTTTTACCCACCCCTGAAATATATTAACCAACCCTGACCCTCCAAACATCAATACATATTTTATAGACCTTTCCAACAAGCTAAATTTCAAAAAAAACGGTTGACAAACAAGGAAGTTATGGCCATTTTTATTAAACAAAACCGAACATTTTTATATGTATCTGTAATCTGTAATATTAATTTAATTTTCAATAAAAGCCACTAATTTTTTTTTAACTTCAAACTTTTATTTTTGAGTAATAAAATACATTTAAAAGTATGTTATTAGTAGTATAGACATTTAAAAGTAACAATAATACAAGTAGTATAAATAATAATATTTAAAAGTAACAATAATACAAAATTAATCTTAACTTTTAGTACTACTCAACGATGATTTAGTATGTGATTTGAAGTTTTTTCGATAGTCAGAAACCACTTGCAATAAATATTGCTTTTCTTCTTCTTTTTTGGTTAATACTTTATTGTATTCTTCAATTAATTTCACTCCACGTTCTGCTGCATCATTTACTACATTTATATGATGAATTATATTTTTTCCTTTATTATACTCTTCATTTTCGTTCCATTTAAAAGGGTCTTCATTTAAAAAATTTGTAGAAATTCCAAAGCGATTGAAAAATTTACAAGTATTTACGGTAACAAAATCTTGAAGCCCTTTTTGTATAAATGTTTCTATTTCCTGGGGTTTAAGTGGTATACGCTTCATATTTTCTATTACATCAACATCGTCACCGTAGTCTTCATCATCTCCATCATCATTACTGCTTTCCAGAGTCTTTATCTTTTCACTTATTTCCCTTTTAATTTCATTCGAAACGTTTTCGTCAAATAAACTTAGTGCAACACATTCGTCTGATAGGTACCACAAATGGTTCGAAAACTTCTTGACTACAGCTTCAGATATTTGTTTGTCGCGAGATTTGTAATTATAAATTTCTCGTATAAGACACAAATCTTGGTATGGCGCTAATGATGCCACAGGACATTTAAACCAAGCCTTCACATAAAAACGGATAATAAAAGCACATATATCTCTTAAATTGTTTTCTTCAAATTCGGTTAAATTAAATTCTGTTCGAAATAGATATATTTTCAACGAGTACAATGCTTTAGACATCCATCGGGCGTGGTGCATCGGTCCTGGATAGCGAAATCTTGTTTTAGAACTTGTGCCTAAACAAATTAAAGTCAACTCCAATAGCTCTTGGTAATCGTCTCTTGCTGTTTCTTTCTCCAATTGATGTTTACAAAAGTTTGAAATTTCTACTTTTACATCAATTAAAATCCTAAAAAGCTTTTCGTCTTGAAGTACTGGTTTAAAATTCATTTTATTTATATTTGGCCAATATGATTGAAATCTTTTGAATAAAGGAACATCAGAACCGGAAGTAGCTGATCCGAATTTGGATTCAAAAACACTTCTTAGTACAATTTCATATATGTGGTGGCGGCATGGTAAATAAAGTAATTCTCTTTCCAGTTTTTGTTCCAAAAGTGATGCCGCTCCATTGATTTTTCCTGTATTTGAAAAGGTTGTATCACAGCAAAGTGCGGATATATGTTGGTCAACATTCCATTCGACTAACAGTTCATATATCGCATCACACATATCAATCCCTTTTCCAGTCGATAATTTAGGAACACCTAATAGCTGTTCACCATTAAAGTGACTAATTATAACAGGTAGTCTGTCTACCTTAACGTTTCCAGTTATTTCTGGTAAAAGTTTTCCATCCCAATGCAAAACACCATAATCTATCTGAAATTTTTTTTTATATAATAAAAATAACATAAATAAATGCAAATTTGTAAATACCTTAAATGCATTTTTTATTTCTGTTGCTTTTTCTATTCTGTTTTGTTCTCTTTGCCGTTGTAACGTTGAACGATTAATTATTAAGTCATTTATATCATGACCTAATGCTTCTGCAATAGCAATAATAACATGGATAGCTGCACGGTCACTTATTTTGCATTTGTCCAGTGCGGACATAACTCTGGAATTAATGAAATGTGTTTTTCCTCTTATTGTAGGTTGGCTTGGTCCAGGTTCATTTTCACTTGGAGATGCATTTGCTTCACTTTCAGTTCCACTTCCTGATGAAAATGGTAATTCTAAAATCATTCATTAAAATAACATTAAAAGTACATAAAATTAGTTACTAATTGAAAGATATAAGAAATTAGTTTGAAATTGATTTTAGAATAGCGTAATACCTTGCGCTTGTTTGCTTCTTTTTACATATTCTGCTTGTAAAAGTTCCGCTTTTCTTTTTGCTTGTTGTAAGGCTTTCATGTTAACACCGCTGAAGCATCCTTGACGACCTTTTTGTCGCTGTCCGAGTAAAAAATTTTTAGTATCTTCACATGTCATTATTGTTAGTGCATGGGCATGTGCAATGTCAAAAAGATCATCTAATTTCTCGATAAAGACTTTTTCTTTGTCACACTGAGTTTCAGATCTTCTACGTTTATTTTTATTAAGGAAAAGCCAGTCATTATGCAACTTTTCTAATTTTTGAACAGAGCGGTATTCAAATCTAGTTGGAATTTTAGCTTTTGACCAAAATATTGTAGCTTCTCTTATAGCTAAACGCGCACTTTGACGAATAGTTAATTTTGCAATGTTATGGTTATAAAAAAACACTGAGAGAACTTGTCTGTTTGAAGGCAGTTTATCACCAATAATTTGGGAATATTCACTTCCAACCAAAAATATGTCTGAACGAACATTTGTTTGAGATCTTGTATTCATTTTTGCCTATGAATCTTTAAATTATTATTTAAAAATAGAATCAATTTGTATGAACCAACCAAGTTTTTAATGAAAACACTATAAACTAAACAAACAATTTCACTACTGGTAATTTTAATTATTCCACTTGTAAAACAAACGTTTGTTTATGGCACGTTGACCGAGGTCCAAACAAGACTAAATTGTTACTTCGCGTATTTCGAATAGTCGCCTTTGTTCGACGCAAGGATTGGATTTTAGTTAAGGATATACTCTGTTTATTTTGGACTGACAAGTCCCTGCCCATCGTTTTTTTACATATTCATTCTCAGTCGGCATTTATGACTGCATTTTGAATTTTAACCCCTTTGAAGGCGGTTTCTTTTGTCTCATGTCGTCGCTACTGCTTTATTATTTTATGATCCTCGTTATTCCGAATGTAATAGGTGCCTAGAGTCTCGGGGATTCCCAGATGAATCATTCATTTCATTTCATTCTAACAAGGCAATAAAGTAAATAAGCATCTGGGAATCCCCGAGACTGCTTTATTATTTTATGATCCTCGTTATTCCGAATGGAATAGGTGCCTAGAGTCTCGGGGATTCCCAGATGAATCATTCATTTCATTTCATTCTAACAAGGCAATAAAGTAAATAAGCATCTGGGAATCCCCGAGAGTCTAGGCACCTATTCCATTCGGAATAACGAGGATCATAAAATAATAAAGCAGTCTCGGGGATTCCCAGATGCTTATTTACTTTATTGCCTTGTTAGAATGAAATGAAATGAATGATTCATCTGGGAATCCCCGAGACTCTAGGCACCTATTCCATTCGGAATAACGAGGATCATAAAATAATAAAGCAGTCTCGGGGATTCCCAGATGCTTATTTACTTTATTGCCTTGTTAGAATGAAATGAAATGAATGATTCATCTGGGAATCCCCGAGACTCTAGGCACCTATTACATTCGGAATAACGAGGATCATAAAATAATAAAGCAGTAGCGACGACATGAGACAAAAGAAACCGCCTTCAAAGGGGTTAAAATTCAAAATGCAGTCATAAATGCCGACTGAGAATGAATATGTAAAAAAACGATGGGCAGGGACTTGTCAGTCCAAAATAAACAGAGTATATCCTTAACTAAAATCCAATCCTTGCGTCGAACAAAGGCGACTATTCGAAATACGCGAAGTAACAATTTAGTCTTGTTTGGACCTCGGTCAACGTGCCATAAACAAACGTTTGTTTTACAAGTGGAATAATTAAAATTACCAGTAGTGAAATTGTTTGTTTAGTTTATAGTGTTTTCATTAAAAACTTGGTTGGTTCATACAAATTGATTCTATTTTTAAATAATAATTTAAAGATTCATAGGCAAAAATGAATACAAGATCTCAAACAAATGTTCGTTCAGACATATTTTTGGTTGGAAGTGAATATTCCCAAATTATTGGTGATAAACTGCCTTCAAACAGACAAGTTCTCTCAGTGTTTTTTTATAACCATAACATTGCAAAATTAACTATTCGTCAAAGTGCGCGTTTAGCTATAAGAGAAGCTACAATATTTTGGTCAAAAGCTAAAATTCCAACTAGATTTGAATACCGCTCTGTTCAAAAATTAGAAAAGTTGCATAATGACTGGCTTTTCCTTAATAAAAATAAACGTAGAAGATCTGAAACTCAGTGTGACAAAGAAAAAGTCTTTATCGAGAAATTAGATGATCTTTTTGACATTGCACATGCCCATGCACTAACAATAATGACATGTGAAGATACTAAAAATTTTTTACTCGGACAGCGACAAAAAGGTCGTCAAGGATGCTTCAGCGGTGTTAACATGAAAGCCTTACAACAAGCAAAAAGAAAAGCGGAACTTTTACAAGCAGAATATGTAAAAAGAAGCAAACAAGCGCAAGGTATTACGCTATTCTAAAATCAATTTCAAACTAATTTCTTATATCTTTCAATTAGTAACTAATTTTATGTACTTTTAATGTTATTTTAATGAATGATTTTAGAATTACCATTTTCATCAGGAAGTGGAACTGAAAGTGAAGCAAATGCATCTCCAAGTGAAAATGAACCTGGACCAAGCCAACCTACAATAAGAGGAAAAACACATTTCATTAATTCCAGAGTTATGTCCGCACTGGACAAATGCAAAATAAGTGACCGTGCAGCTATCCATGTTATTATTGCTATTGCAGAAGCATTAGGTCATGATATAAATGACTTAATAATTAATCGTTCAACGTTACAACGGCAAAGAGAACAAAACAGAATAGAAAAAGCAACAGAAATAAAAAATGCATTTAAGGTATTTACAAATTTGCATTTATTTATGTTATTTTTATTATATAAAAAAAAATTTCAGATAGATTATGGTGTTTTGCATTGGGATGGAAAACTTTTACCAGAAATAACTGGAAACGTTAAGGTAGACAGACTACCTGTTATAATTAGTCACTTTAATGGTGAACAGCTATTAGGTGTTCCTAAATTATCGACTGGAAAAGGGATTGATATGTGTGATGCGATATATGAACTGTTAGTCGAATGGAATGTTGACCAACATATATCCGCACTTTGCTGTGATACAACCTTTTCAAATACAGGAAAAATCAATGGAGCGGCATCACTTTTGGAACAAAAACTGGAAAGAGAATTACTTTATTTACCATGCCGCCACCACATATATGAAATTGTACTAAGAAGTGTTTTTGAATCCAAATTCGGATCAGCTACTTCCGGTTCTGATGTTCCTTTATTCAAAAGATTTCAATCATATTGGCCAAATATAAATAAAATGAATTTTAAACCAGTACTTCAAGACGAAAAGCTTTTTAGGATTTTAATTGATGTAAAAGTAGAAATTTCAAACTTTTGTAAACATCAATTGGAGAAAGAAACAGCAAGAGACGATTACCAAGAGCTATTGGAGTTGACTTTAATTTGTTTAGGCACAAGTTCTAAAACAAGATTTCGCTATCCAGGACCGATGCACCACGCCCGATGGATGTCTAAAGCATTGTACTCGTTGAAAATATATCTATTTCGAACAGAATTTAATTTAACCGAATTTGAAGAAAACAATTTAAGAGATATATGTGCTTTTATTATCCGTTTTTATGTGAAGGCTTGGTTTAAATGTCCTGTGGCATCATTAGCGCCATACCAAGATTTGTGTCTTATACGAGAAATTTATAATTACAAATCTCGCGACAAACAAATATCTGAAGCTGTAGTCAAGAAGTTTTCGAACCATTTGTGGTACCTATCAGACGAATGTGTTGCACTAAGTTTATTTGACGAAAACGTTTCGAATGAAATTAAAAGGGAAATAAGTGAAAAGATAAAGACTCTGGAAAGCAGTAATGATGATGGAGATGATGAAGACTACGGTGACGATGTTGATGTAATAGAAAATATGAAGCGTATACCACTTAAACCCCAGGAAATAGAAACATTTATACAAAAAGGGCTTCAAGATTTTGTTACCGTAAATACTTGTAAATTTTTCAATCGCTTTGGAATTTCTACAAATTTTTTAAATGAAGACCCTTTTAAATGGAACGAAAATGAAGAGTATAATAAAGGAAAAAATATAATTCATCATATAAATGTAGTAAATGATGCAGCAGAACGTGGAGTGAAATTAATTGAAGAATACAATAAAGTATTAACCAAAAAAGAAGAAGAAAAGCAATATTTATTGCAAGTGGTTTCTGACTATCGAAAAAACTTCAAATCACATACTAAATCATCGTTGAGTAGTACTAAAAGTTAAGATTAATTTTGTATTATTGTTACTTTTAAATATTATTATTTATACTACTTGTATTATTGTTACTTTTAAATGTCTATACTACTAATAACATACTTTTAAATGTATTTTATTACTCAAAAATAAAAGTTTGAAGTTAAAAAAAAATTAGTGGCTTTTATTGAAAATTAAATTAATATTACAGATTACAGATACATATAAAAATGTTCGGTTTTGTTTAATAAAAATGGCCATAACTTCCTTGTTTGTCAACCGTTTTTTTTGAAATTTAGCTTGTTGGAAAGGTCTATAAAATATGTATTGATGTTTGGAGGGTCAGGGTTGGTTAATATATTTCAGGGGTGGGTAAAAGGGAAGAAATGCAAAACATAACATTTTTCGAAACTTTGACCGCCTTGAGCGACCTCTAAATATCTTCGGATTTGCCTCAAACATCACATTTCCCCGTTTTTCATCCATTCGAATATTTTGAGGGGGCGACTTGCAAAAAATCGAAAAAGCAATTGTGATTGCAATTTTTCCCGTTTACGCACCCCTGAAATATATCACCCAACCCTGACCCTCAAAATATCAATACATATTTAATAAACCTTTCCAACATGCGAAATTTCAAATAAATCGGTTGACAAATAAGGAAGTTATGGCCAAAAAACAAAACATTTTAAATTATAATAAGAATATTTAATATTCTTTAGTAAAATGTTTGGTTTTATATAATAGAAACGGCCATAACTTCCTTATTTGTCAACAGATTTTTTTGAAATTTGGCTTGTTGGAAAGGTCTGTAAAAACTGTATTGATATTTGGGGGGTCAGGGTTGGGTAATATATTCCAGGGGTGGGTAAAAGGGAAGAAATGCAAAACATAACATTTTTCGAAACTTTGACCGCCGTGAGCGACCTCTAAATATCTTCGGATTTGCCTCAAACATCACATTTCCCCGTTTTTCATCCATTCGAATATTTTGAGGGGGCGACTTGCAAAAAATCGAAAAAGCAATTGTTATTGAAAATTTTCCCGTTTACCCACCCCTGAAATATATTACCCATCCCTGACCCTCCAAATATCAATACAGTTTTTATAGACCTTTCCAACAAGCCAAATTTCAAAAAAATCGGTTGACAAATAAGGAAGTTATGGCCAAAAAACAAAAAATTGTAAATTCTAATAAGAATATTTAATATTCTTTATTAAAATGTTTGGTTTTCTATAATATAAATGGCCATAACTTCCTTGTTTGTGAACCGATTTTTTTGAAATTTGGCTTGTTGGAAAGGTCTATAAAAACTGTATTGATATTTGGGGGTTCAGGGTTGGGTAATATATTTCAGGGGTGGGCAAAAGGGAAAAAATGCAAAAAAGTCCCATTTTTCCTAACTTTGACCGCCGTGAGCGACCTCTAAATATCTTCGGATTTGCCTCAAACTTCACAATTCCTCGTTTTTCATCCATTCGAATATTTTGAGGGGGCGACTTTCAAAAAAATCGAAAAAGTTGAAAATAAGGGCCACATATATATATATATATATATATATATATATATATATATATATATATATATATATATATATATATATATATATATATATATATATATATATATATATATATATATATATATATATATATATATATATATATATATATATATATATATATAAGTTAATAATTTTTTATTAAAAACAAAATTTATTAAGAACAGAACTATTTTATTTGGACTCCGTTTAACAACTGACTTAAGTATTACAATTTATTTTATCAGAAGCTGCAATTCGAATGCATTTTGGAAGATAACAAACCATAGCCATAACAAAAATAAGCTCATGTTACACGGCTGTGCAAGATAATTTTTGTTTCTTGCTGAGGTAATTAATTTTATATTTCGTTAACTAGAATATTTCGTTAACTCTTCCCCTCTTAAGATCAAATGTCCTCATTTGATTAGGAAGGTAACATCTCGTTTTTTAGCCTGAGGTGGAGATGTTGTTGGTGATGTTCTTCCTCGAGATGTTGATTCCTGGCTGTTATCGACATCCTGATTCATCTGTTCTAGTTGGATTGGCTCTTCTATTTTAGATTTGTTAACGATTCTTATTGTTGTTTTGTTTTTCTTCCAGCGAAGTATAAGATAAGCTGCTGCGATAATGACTATTAGTGCAATGGAACTAATACCAATGGATTCGTTGATTGTTTTATTTCTTTGAAGCAGTTCAATTTCATTTGTGTTGTTAATATGGATGTCTTTCAGCATTTGTAGGGATAAAATTTCTTGGTAGTGCTGTTCATCTGGATTGGGTTGTAAGATAGCCGGAAGTATTTGAATTGAAGATTTTTCTTTGGAAATAAATGTTCTGTCACCGATCTTCAGAGATGTGTTGTGGAACTTGATCAGATAGGTGCCATTTAAATTGTGTTTTTCGCTCTCAATGAAAACATTACCTTGGAACTGGTTCAATAATATCAAGCCTTCTGATATCTCCTCTATAGTTTGGATGTGTTGGTTGTTTATTTTGTTACATTTCGAATTGCGGCTTTCTAGTAAATTAGGCAAACATGTGGAATTACTTATTTCTACAAGGTTATTTTGATTACAAATTGAAATATAATTTACTGATTTACATTCTTTAGTGATTCCGAAAATTTTCTTTCCGCCTTTTAATATTTTTTCGTATGGCATCTCATTTATTATGCTACCTTTCTTTATGGGTTTAATTAAAAGTTTTTCATACATTTCTTCTGTAGTTAAAGGAATATAAATAATATAAAGCAAACATGAATTATTACTGATTATTTTAATATCTGCAAAATCTAACGCTTCTTCTGTTGTTGCATATGGTAGATTTTCTTTTTTTACTGTATCAATTGCTAATCTTACTTCTGTGTTTGACAATATTAATGAATTTATAATGCCAATTTTGGCCCAGTGGATTGCATATTTAACATTTATTAACTCGTCTTTAATGATTCTTAATTTATATTGAATGTTTAAGGGTAATATCTCATTTATAATTTTCTTTTCTTATATTGCATCTAGTATCTCATTTGTTATTTTTGTTATGTTATTAATTCTATCATTATACAATTGATTAATTATAACCTGTTTATTATTATTCTCTAGTACATTATTTATTTTATTTGTTATTATTTCGAAATCCTCATGGTCTGGGCTTCCTGCAATCCATTTCCATGCGCTACCGATAAAATTTAAAGATCTTTTTGTTTTGCGTATTTTTAAATCTTCTAGTAATAACTGGATTTGTGTCAATTCGTGACTTAGATAGGGGTGAAAAGGGTGGTCATTTTTTATTCCATTCTTTAGGACTTCGTTCATGCTATCAATGAAATCTTGGTAATTTTTTAAATCTATGATGTGGATTAATTTGAAATTTCCATTTTGGATTTTGGCTTTACCACTACTGATTGAAACGATTTGAGAGTTCGTGTAATCGAGAATCTGTATTTCACCGAATGTGGTGCTTAGAGCACACCTGTAAAGGGAGAAAAACATTTTTATTTAGTTTCTAATATTGCTCTTATGAATTACTTTGCCTGATTCCGTGATAACTAAAGTATTTTTGTTTTCTTTTACTATTTCTGGCTTGTATCTAACAGTAAGCTTAGAACCTAGTCGTTTATTATGTTTAATATAAATTATCTGTCCTGGTTCGTAGTTTTTAATTGGTTTTCTTTTTCTATTATGGGTTTGTAAATCTTTTTGTTGTTTATCTTTTAATTTTTCTATATTACTTAAACGGGCTTGTTCGGATTCTTCCGGGCTAACGTTTGGGATTCTACCGTAGAACAGTTCTACTGGTTTTTTGCCAGTAGTTGAATGGATCGAATGATTGTACTCATTAACAGATCTTTCGAGGAGTTCTTCGAATGTTCTGTCGACGCCATCTGATTTAAGGCATCTCATTATCTCGGAGAGTGTAGAATGAAATCTTTCTATCTGTCCATTTACCTCACTTTTATACGGTGGGGTTTTGTAAATTTTTATTTTTAGCCTATCTTCCATCATTGATACTATTGAAGCTGAATTTAGGGATTTTTCATTATCAATTACTATAGCTTTGGGTACGCTAAAAAAGAACAAGATGTCTCTCAGTGGTTGTTTAATATCTTCTATTGCTTTAGATTTAATAACTTTGCAGTAGGCAAGTTTGGTAAATTTGTCTATAGCGGTTAATACACGTTTATTTTCCGTTGAATAAATATCAAGATGTAGGGTATGACCGGGATATTCGGGTATAGGGGTGGACTCTAATAGTCTAAGAGCCAGAGCCGAGATTTTAACTTCATCCGTAATATGGACAAACTTTACGGTAATATCTTCCTAAGGTAAGGGTGATAACGATCCTACGCAGGCGGACAACTCAATGGGGGCGGAGGCTAGAAATAATGGGTCAAAGTAACCCCCTTTTTTTTTTAAATTAACCTCATCGATATAGTGCACGAAAATTTGCAGAAAACATAGATCAAAATAAACTAAATCCAATTCCAAATGGGCGGACACGTAAGTTGGGGCAAAACGGGTGGCGGACAGGGGTGAAGTACCCCTAAATTTATGAAAGAAAACGTCATCAGTAATATGTCCGCCATTTACACTACCCAATTGTGTACATTTAAGACACAATATGCCAAAAGGGCGGACAGCTAAGTAGAGGCGATCAGCTGTAAAGCGCGGTTACATGAGGTACTTAAAGAACTAAACTTTCAATGAACGAAATATAAAAAAAATTTTTTTAACTACGTGCCAGTCGATACACCCCACTGATAATGGCACCTTTTACTAATTTGGGTAAGGCGAACTCAATAAAAATAAAACCAACCCTCTAACTTGATCGTAAACTACCCCAGGACAACCCTTATTACCAAAATTGAGGGCTTCGCACTTGCTTATGCAAATAACCCCCAACATTTTGGAAGACGCATCATCAGTAATATGTCCGCCATTTGCACTACCGTATTGTGCGCCATTTAGGACACAACATACCAAAATAGCGGACAGCTAGGTAGAGGCGAAGCTGTAAAACGAGGCTGTTTGAGCTGCGTATTCGAACACGTTTTTGCGTATCGCAGGCGGAGGCGTTTATACATTACTACAATATTATTAATGTGTGTATTAATTAATAATAGTTATTAGTGCGTAATAAGTACCTTGCAAAAAAATTATTCATAAAAATCAAGATGGGTAAAATATTAAAAAAAATTTTAAGTGTGGTTTTGTAAATTTTTTTATTAAAATTAAGATATAGAAATGCCAAGTTAATTTAGAAGTTCCCTGGGCCTTCCAATCTGTGGCAGCTGAAGAAACGATTTTCTCATAGTCCTTAATTTTTTTTCTGTTTAATGATGTGAACTATTTGTAGCAAGAACGATGGTATCCACTCACATTATTAACTGTTTCGGGTAAAACAATATCACTGTATTTCAAATTACATATTACACGAATTTTTAATTTGTCTCTGCACGTTTTTAAAGTACTCTCGGTAAATTTTATAACTCCGGTTTTTTCGCTACAATTAATATTGAGAAAGCACGCGGCTTCAGCTGTTTGCTTTGCCATCTTGGACACCGTTGGTCTAGTAAATCGTGGTAATATAACGACGTTCGGCAGTATTTCATATCCCTGTCTATTTCTCTTTCTTTCTTTCTCGGGCAACCTCCACGACGCAAGGCTACGCTCCCCACACTTATAGGGTTGACATATTGGAAGGCCCAGGGAAATTTAAAATTGACTTGGCATTTTTATATCTTAATTTTAATAAAAATGTTTACAAAACTACACTTAACATTTTTTTTAAAGTTTTACCCATCTTGATTTTTATAAATAATTTTTTTGCAAGGTAATACAGTACAGATGTAATATTGATGCGCCAAAAATTCTTGTAAGGATGATTTTTCATAAATCGTTAATGGAGCATAAAAGAAGCTTAACTTTAAATTTGAGGGAAATTTCGAGTGGACGTTTTTTGGAAAACTCAAAAAGTTTTTGAAAGGCGTTTTTCTCTGAATCTACGCATTTTAGAGAAAAGTTGTTTAAACAAAAAATGTAGAAGACATTGTTACCTACAATTTGTTTCATAGAGGTCAGGCTGTACAACTTCAAATACAGAAGCTAGGTGGCGCCAAAGTTTCCAAAAAAGTGTTTTTTCGGTTTTTGTCCCAGAAAAAATAGTTTTTTTTACAAAAGTGTAAATCAGTAAATTGTTCCTCTTAAAAATGTCTACAACATTTATTTAAACTTTTTTTCCCTCCGACTTACCGTTCCAAAGTTATAGGCAGTAAATGCTACGCTGCGTAGTTAACGGTGCTATTGTTACTAAAAAGCGTCCATTTTTCAGTTGGTATGCATACATAACGACGACATAATTAATTTTATAATTTTATTTATACTATCTTTTATTAGTGATTGAAATTACAAATTCTTCATTTTTATTCGTATTACTAATACACCATTCTATTTTATTATTTCTGTTGTGTCAAAAAAAATATATCATACGCATTTCCCACAGCTTGTCTCAAAAATCTGTTAGTATTGATCACAATAATACATTGTTCATTGGAGTTGAACTTTAAAACAATAATAATTATTAAGAGTTGTTGTTAATCAGTTTAAACAATCATAGCTCATTCAATGGCAACGTACCAATTATAACTGTACTCAAATTAACCTGTGTGCCGTCTTCAGAGCACAATTCTCACACTTCAGCACGCTATAACTTTGGA
This sequence comes from Thereva nobilitata, assembly GCA_963855945.1. Classification (NCBI taxonomy): domain Eukaryota; kingdom Metazoa; phylum Arthropoda; class Insecta; order Diptera; family Therevidae; genus Thereva; species Thereva nobilitata. Next base: position 13,818 of record CAWLCO010000062.1, read on the forward strand.
ACGGTAAGTCGGAGGGAAAAAAAGTTTAAATAAATGTTGTAGACATTTTTAAGAGGAACAATTTACTGATTTACACTTTTGTAAAAAAAACTATTTTTTCTGGGACAAAAACCGAAAAAACACTTTTTTGGAAACTTTGGCGCCACCTAACTTCTGTATTTGAAGTTGTACAGCCTGACCTCTATGAAACAAATTGTAGGTAACAATGTCTTCTACATTTTTTGTTTAAACAACTTTTCTCTAAAATGCGTAGATTCAGAGAAAAACGCTTTTCAAAAACTTTTTGAGTTTTCCAAAAAACGTCCACTCGAAATTTCCCTCAAATTTAAAGTTAAGCTTCTTTTATGCCCCATTAACGATTTATGAAAAATCATCGTTCCAAGAATTTTTGAGCGCATACCCCGATTTTCCAGTCCAGCTGTACTGTACTAGGTATTTATTGCGGACTAATAACTATTATTAATTAATACACACATTAATAATATTGTAGTAATGTATAAACGTATTTGAGAACGGCAATTATATTACTTACTCGCTGGTGTAGGACGCCTCCGCCTGCGATACGCAAAAACGTGTTCGGATAAGCAGCTCAAACAGCCTCGTTTTACAGCTTCGCCTAGCTGTCCGCCATTTTGGTATGTTGTGTCCTAAATGGCGCACAATACGGTAGTGCAAATGGCGGACATATTACTGATGATGCGTCTTCCAAAATGTTGGGGGTTATTTGCATAAGCAAGTGCGAAGCCCTCAATTTCAGTAATAAGGGTTGTCCTGGGGTAGTTTCCGATCAAGTTAGAGGGTTGGTTTTATTTTTATTGAGTTCGCCTTACCCAAATTAGTAAAAGGTGCCATTATCAGTGGGGGGTATCGACTGGCACGTAGTTAAAAAAAAATTTTTTATATTTCGTTCATTGAAAGTTTAGTTCTTTAAGTACCTCATGTAACCGCGTTTTACAGCTGATCGCCTCTACTTAGCTGTCCGCCCTTTTGGCATATTGTGTCTTAAATGTACACAATTGGGTAGTGTAAATGGCGGACATATTACTGATGACGTTTTCTTTCATAAATTTAGGGGTACTTCACCCCTGTCCGCCACCCGTTTTGCCCCAACTTACGTGTCCGCCCATTTGGAATTGGATTTAGTTTATTTTGATCTATGTTTTCTGCAAATTTTCGTGCACTATATCGATGAGGTTAATTTAAAAAAAAAAGGGGTTACTTTGACCCATTATTTCTAGCCTCCGCCCCCATTGAGTTGTCCGCCTGCGTAGGATCGTTATCACCCTTACCTTCGGAAGATATTACCGTAAAGTTTGTCCATATTACGGATGAAGTTAAAATCTCGGCTCTGGCTCTCCGACTATAAGATTTGTTTATTAGGGTGTCGGTCATATTTATTTTCCTTACAAGTAGTGCAACGTTTTACAAAAAACCTAATTTTTTTGCTCATTTTTGGAAAATAGTATTTTGCCAGTATTTGATCTCTGTTTTCCTCTGCATTACGATGGGCGCGTTTATGGATAGTCAATATTTTGTCCTCTTGTTCACTTTCGTCTGTAATATCTTGTACTAATTTTTGGGTGTAACGGATCTTGTAGCTTTTGAAATGTATTGGGTAGATTTCTTGTATTTTCCCCATTATTACTTCCTCAGTTTTTAATCCGTTTAGGGTATGAGGATTTAAGTATTTTTTAAAAATTTCGATAATGTCACTGTCGGAATAGTTATGTCGGGTGACGATATGTCTCGTGTAATTTGGAAAAGGGTTAATAAGTTGGTAGCTATTTTCATTGCCTAGTTTTAAAATTATTTGATTTCGAAAGGCATTAATAGGAGTTTCTACTGTAGGAATAAGGTTATGTGAAGAACTGTTATCGCTATGTTGTGTCGTAGTTAATGCGTTTGTTTCGTCAACTCTAGGAATTCTTGACAGCGCGTCTGCTACGATGTTTGTTTTTCCGGGTCTATATTTTAGTTCATAGTTATATTCCTCCAGGATAGCCTTCCAACGTTTCATTTTTGTATTGGTATTCTTATTGCTGAGCGCATAAGTAAGCGGTTGGTGATCCGTGAAAATGTTAACTTTTCTTGATCCGTAAAGGAAATTTCTGAGTGATTTTAAAGCCCAAATAATAGCTAACATTTCTTTCTCATTCGTTGCGTAGTTTTCTTCTGCTTTGTGCAGTGTTCTTGAGATAAAGGTTATGGGTTTTCCGTTTTGTGATAATACTGCACCGAGTGCATAATTCGAGGCATCCGTTGTTAGTTCAAAATCTTTTTCGAAGTTGGGGTAAGAGAGAAGGACTTCTTTGGAAAGAAGAGAATTTTTAACCTTATTGAAAGCTTCGATTGCATTGTCATCTATTTTGACGAGCTTTTTCCTTGAATCTGTTTTGGACACATGTCCATCTTCCCCTCTTAAAAGCGCTGTTAAGGGTTTCGTGAGTTTGGCATAGTCTTGAATGAACCGGCGGTAATATCCAGCCATTCCTAAAAAGGAACGAAGTTCTTTAAGTGTTTTCGGTAGAGGATATTCGACTATTGCCTTGACTTTTTTCGGGTTTGCTTTGATGCCGTTTTTTGAGATAATGAAACCAAGAAATTCTACTTCTTCCTGAAGAAATTCGCATTTGTCCAATTGTACTTTCATATTGGCCGCTTCGAGTGTTTTGAAGACGAGCTCAAGGTTTTTCAAATGGTCCGTTTCTGTTTTACCGAAGATGATAATATCATCAATGTAAACATAGCATCTTTTGGCAATATGCTCTCGTAAGATGTCATCAAGGGCCCGTTGGAAAATAGACGGCGCGTTCTTTAAACCGAACGGCAGTCGTGTAAATTCATATTTTCCATGGTTTATTGAAAATGCTGTTTTTTCAATATCAGACTCTTTTAATGAAATCTGATGAAACCCACTTTTAAGATCAAGAATAGTAAAGAATTTATTTTCTCCTAAATTGGCGAGCACATCATTTATTTCAGGAATTGGATACTTATCAGCAATGGTGACCGTATTTAATTTGCGGTAGTCGATAACCATTCTGTATTTTTTTTCGCCTGAAGCGTCTTCCTTTTTTCCAAACTGGAGAGTTATACGGCGATCTCGAAGGTCTAATTATACCGTTCTCTAAAAGTGTTTTTATTTGTTTTTCGATTTCGTCTTTCAGGCATGTGGGATATGGATAAGCTCTAGTGTAAACGGGATCTGAAGTCGTTGTTCTAATTTCACCTTTAATTTTCGTAGCGAAGGTTAATTTTTCATCAGGATCGGAGAATAAGTTAGGGCAGTTTTTAATTAGTTCATGTAATTTTTGTTTCTGACCAACGTCGAGGTGAGAAATTCTAAGGTTCAAATAATTTACTGAATCAGAAATGTGTTTTTTTAGAGGAACTTTTTTGTTTGGAGAAATAATCATGAACCCTTTATCTGTATAGATCGTTGCTTCTAATTGTACCAAGCTATCATTACCAATGATTCCGTCGAAAGATTTGAGAGTGGGTAAGAGAAAGAATTGTAGTTTTCGGTCTGGACCAAAGAGGTCTATTAACGCATGATGAGTAATTCTTATACTGCCAGTAACCGAGGTTGCCAGAAAGGGGTTATTATTTGTTATCGGATTTTTAATATAACGTGGTTGAATATAATTTTTATTAGATCCGGTATCGATTAAAAATTTATATGTTTTGCCGCTCTTCGCTTTGTATTCAAGATAAGGAAGCGAAGAGCTTTTTAATCTAAAAAATGAATATCATCCAGCTCTTCAATGCTTTCCTCAGAATGTGGGTTATCATGAGGGATAGCATAATCCTCAGGTTCAATGATGTCCTGGGAGTTTGTGTAGTCTACGAGTGTCTGGTTGTACTTTTCGTCATTACACTCCGCTTGCTCGTAATATTGTTGCAGATTCGGGTCTGCAGTTTGTTCAGTATGATTAATCCTCTGGACCTTTGCAGGTTGGTGCGTTTGATGTGAATGTATTCTTTTATGTGCGAGATCTTGCATTTGTGGCCTATTCTGGTAATTCACTTGACGCGTGCGAATTGACTGATCCACATCCATAGGTTGAGGTCTCTGATAGTAATTTCTATAAGGCAATTTTGGTGGTTGCTGTGAATGCTGTTGGTAGTATCTTGGTTGATATTGTTGTTGTGGCCTAAAGGGACCTCGCGTTACTTGTGGATTGTAGAGCAATTCTGGGTAAAAATTTGGAGGTGGGTAAGTATTAAGTTGTCGAGGGAGAGTTATTTGTTTTGTAAGTATAGGAGGTAGTGAAGAAAATTGTGGGGTTTTAACGTTTCCATGGCTATGTTGCACGCGGTAATTGACATTGTCTAATTTAAGGCAAAGATGCATTGCTTCTGGAAGGTCTGCAGGCCCGCGCATACTAAGTAATCTTGGTAGGTCTCCCTTAAGTCCTCTAATAAAAGTATCCAATGCTTTCTCTCTATAAGCTTGAATCATTACGTTTAAAGATTCTTGGCTCATATCCATCGAGGATAATTTGTTGAGTATTAATGACAAGTGGTAATACACTTGTTGATAGAATTCAGGGATAGAACTATTTCTTTGAATGAGAGTAGTCATTTGATATTCGAGAGTACCCAAGTCCCGCTTGTCCGCGTAATGGAGAGTAAGACATTTTGAAATACTTTCCCAATTCAGGGGAGTATTGTAAGATTCAAGGGCTGTATCTGCCTGTCCTGTGATTTTATTTCTGATAACATTGAGGATACCGAAATATTTTGGAGTTCCTTTTAAAGGTTCGTAAGTTTTAAGAATCCTATCTACACTTTTTCTCCAGGAGCCAAATTCGCCTGGTTGTCCGGAAAATTCACGTAGACATTTGACTACATCAGGAATTCTATCCATATCATTGAGATTTGTTCTGTGTTCTACGTCGATAGATTGGTCGGATTCCCTACTACTATTAGAAATGGGATGAGTAAATTGATGGAGTGTTTGTTGGCTTTCGGTGTGAATGATTTCGGAAATAATTTCTTTAAGATCATTTAGATTGAAACTGGTTCCGGAGGAACTCGCGGAAGGTGTCGAAGGTGCATTGTTAAGTTTGGATGGTTTCAAAATATTATCGTCAGGCATTATGAAAGAATGTAATTATACGAAAGAAAAAGAACAAAAGACAACGCGTATTGGTTTCTGAGTAATGTTTTTTTTTTTTTTTTTTTTTTTTATATAACGTAAGATTTAATAATTCACTTTAAATATAAACAAATTGTAAAGAATGACAGAGAGAGAGAAAAAATATTACGTTTTAAAGGTTGAATAGTTTCCGCTTTTTCTTTTTCAAAAACGAATAAAAATTTCACGAAATTTTATCTAATTGCGCATGAATATGAATTTTCCATTAAGTTTATGTCTTGAATTCGCAAAAATTGTGTGCAACTTATAAAAAAAAATGTAACACAGATACTATCTCTAAACTATTTTTGTTTGGTTTTGTAGTTTTTTTTATTTTTCATAAAACGGATAACTGTTTGAATCTTTAATTTAATTTTATTATATTTTTTGTTAATTAAGTAGGTATATAAAAATCTAATTTAAACCTCTTTATTTTTATTCACTTGTAAATATTTTTAAAGTAATTTTAATGTAATAAAAAAAAAATCATCGAAATTTATTTTTCACTTAAACTTATAATTAAGAACTTTCTCCTAAAAAAAATATTTTTATTTATTTATGCACGATTTTTATCTATTAAAAGAAAATATTCATTAATTGTTATCTTTTTTTTCTAAATATTTATTTATTTTTCCGTTTTCTTTTTTAGTGATACTGTACTTACACTAAAATTAACAGATGCGTGGTTAACATCTGGAGTTGTTATTATTTAAGCTCAATAATCGTCTGTTCCTCTGTATGGGACTGTTTTTAGTTTTCCTTGAAACAAATTGGGCGGCTGCTTTTAAGTACTTCAAAATCTGCCTAGATTTTTACTTAAAAACTCCGTTTTTTCCTGGTGTAGGTGACTCCGGGGCCTCGTTTCCCAATATTAGTGGTTTTACGGAATTATCACTCACTACTCACTTATAATTGTTTCTTACTTGTTAATAGCACACTATTGACTTTTAAAATTGCCCCACGTTTGGGCGCCAGTTAATAATTTTTTATTAAAAACAAAATTTATTAAGAACAGAACTATTTTATTTGGACTCCGTTTAACAACTGACTTAAGTATTACAATTTATTTTATCAGAAGCTGCAATTCGAATGCATTTTGGAAGATAACAAACCATAGCCATAACAAAAATAAGCTCATGTTACACGGCTGTGCAAGATAATTTTTGTTTCTTGCTGAGGTAATTAATTTTATATTTCGTTAACTAGAATATTTCGTTAACTTATATATATATATATATATATATATATATATATATATATATATATATATATATATATATATATATATATATATATATATTATATATATATATATATATATATATATATATATATATATATATATATATATATATATAATATATATATATATATATATATATATATATATATATATATATATATATATATATATATATTATATATATATATATATATATATATATATATATATATATATATATATATATATATATATTATATATATATATATATATATATATATATATATATATATATATATATATATATATAATATATATATATATATATATATATATATATATATATATATATATATATATATATATATATATATATATATATATATATATATATATATATATATATATATATATATATATATATATATATATATATATATATATATATATATATATATATATATATATATATATATATATATATATATATATATATATATATATATATATATATATATATAATATATATATATATTATATATATATATATATATATATATATATATATATATATATATATATATATATATATATATATATATATATATATATATATATATATATATATATATATATATATATATATATATATATATATATATATATATATATATATATATATATATATATATATATATATATATATATATATATATATATATATATATATATATATATATATATATATATATTATATATATATATATATATATATATATATATATATATATATATATATATATATTATATATATA
>CAWLCO010000063.1:0-10000 GCA_963855945.1 Thereva nobilitata
AATACATAATACATAATACATAATACATAATACATAATACATAATACATAATACATAATACATAATACATAATACATAATACATAATACATAATACATAATACATAATACATAATACATAATACATAATACATAATACATAATACATAATACATAATACATAATACATAATACATAATACATAATACATAATACATAATACATAATACATAATACATAATACATAATACATAATACATAATACATAATACATAATACATAATACATAATACATAATACATAATACATAATACATAATACATAATACATAATACATAATACATAATACATAATACATAATACATAATACATAATACATAATACATAATACATAATACATAATACATAATACATAATACATAATACATAATACATAATACATAATACATAATACATAATACATAATACATAATACATAATACATAATACATAATACATAATACATAATACATAATACATAATACATAATACATAATACATAATACATAATACATAATACATAATACATAATACATAATACATAATACATAATACATAATACATAATACATAATACATAATACATAATACATAATACATAATACATAATACATAATACATAATACATAATACATAATACATAATACATAATACATAATACATAATACATAATACATAATACATAATACATAATACATAATACATAATACATAATACATAATACATAATACATAATACATAATACATAATACATAATACATAATACATAATACATAATACATAATACATAATACATAATACATAATACATAATACATAATACATAATACATAATACATAATACATAATACATAATACATAATACATAATACATAATACATAATACATAATACATAATACATAATACATAATACATAATACATAATACATAATACATAATACATAATACATAATACATAATACATAATACATAATACATAATACATAATACATAATACATAATACATAATACATAATACATAATACATAATACATAATACATAATACATAATACATAATACATAATACATAATACATAATACATAATACATAATACATAATACATAATACATAATACATAATACATAATACATAATACATAATACATAATACATAATACATAATACATAATACATAATACATAATACATAATACATAATACATAATACATAATACATAATACATAATACATAATACATAATACATAATACATAATACATAATACATAATACATAATACATAATACATAATACATAATACATAATACATAATACATAATACATAATACATAATACATAATACATAATACATAATACATAATACATAATACATAATACATAATACATAATACATAATACATAATACATAATACATAATACATAATACATAATACATAATACATAATACATAATACATAATACATAATACATAATACATAATACATAATACATAATACATAATACATAATACATAATACATAATACATAATACATAATACATAATACATAATACATAATACATAATACATAATACATAATACATAATACATAATACATAATACATAATACATAATACATAATACATAATACATAATACATAATACATAATACATAATACATAATACATAATACATAATACATAATACATAATACATAATACATAATACATAATACATAATACATAATACATAATACATAATACATAATACATAATACATAATACATAATACATAATACATAATACATAATACATAATACATAATACATAATACATAATACATAATACATAATACATAATACATAATACATAATACATAATACATAATACATAATACATAATACATAATACATAATACATAATACATAATACATAATACATAATACATAATACATAATACATAATACATAATACATAATACATAATACATAATACATAATACATAATACATAATACATAATACATAATACATAATACATAATACATAATACATAATACGTAATACATAATACATAATACATAATACATAATACATAATACATAATACATAATACATAATACATAATACATAATACATAATACATAATACATAATACATAATACATAATACATAATACATAATACATAATACATAATACATAATACATAATACATAATACATAATACATAATACATAATACATAATACATAATACATAATACATAATACATAATACATAATACATAATACATAATACATAATACATAATACATAATACATAATACATAATACATAATACATAATACATAATACATAATACATAATACATAATACATAATACATAATACATAATACATAATACATAATACATAATACATAATACATAATACATAATACATAATACATAATACATAATACATAATACATAATACATAATACATAATACATAATACATAATACATAATACATAATACATAATACATAATACATAATACATAATACATAATACATAATACATAATACATAATACATAATACATAATACATAATACATAATACATAATACATAATACATAATACATAATACATAATACATAATACATAATACATAATACATAATACATAATACATAATACATAATACATAATACATAATACATAATACATAATACATAATACATAATACATAATACATAATACATAATACATAATACATAATACATAATACATAATACATAATACATAATACATAATACATAATACATAATACATAATACATAATACATAATACATAATACATAATACATAATACATAATACATAATACATAATACATAATACATAATACATAATACATAATACATAATACATAATACATAATACATAATACATAATACATAATACATAATACATAATACATAATACATAATACATAATACATAATACATAATACATAATACATAATACATAATACATAATACATAATACATAATACATAATACATAATACATAATACATAATACATAATACATAATACATAATACATAATACATAATACATAATACATAATACATAATACATAATACATAATACATAATACATAATACATAATACATAATACATAATACATAATACATAATACATAATACATAATACATAATACATAATACATAATACATAATACATAATACATAATACATAATACATAATACATAATACATAATACATAATACATAATACATAATACATAATACATAATACATAATACATAATACATAATACATAATACATAATACATAATACATAATACATAATACATAATACATAATACATAATACATAATACATAATACATAATACATAATACATAATACATAATACATAATACATAATACATAATACATAATACATAATACATAATACATAATACATAATACATAATACATAATACATAATACATAATACATAATACATAATACATAATACATAATACATAATACATAATACATAATACATAATACATAATACATAATACATAATACATAATACATAATACATAATACATAATACATAATACATAATACATAATACATAATACATAATACATAATACATAATACATAATACATAATACATAATACATAATACATAATACATAATACATAATACATAATACATAATACATAATACATAATACATAATACATAATACATAATACATAATACATAATACATAATACATAATACATAATACATAATACATAATACATAATACATAATACATAATACATAATACATAATACATAATACATAATACATAATACATAATACATAATACATAATACATAATACATAATACATAATACATAATACATAATACATAATACATAATACATAATACATAATACATAATACATAATACATAATACATAATACATAATACATAATACATAATACATAATACATAATACATAATACATAATACATAATACATAATACATAATACATAATACATAATACATAATACATAATACATAATACATAATACATAATACATAATACATAATACATAATACATAATACATAATACATAATACATAATACATAATACATAATACATAATACATAATACATAATACATAATACATAATACATAATACATAATACATAATACATAATACATAATACATAATACATAATACATAATACATAATACATAATACATAATACATAATACATAATACATAATACATAATACATAATACATAATACATAATACATAATACATAATACATAATACATAATACATAATACATAATACATAATACATAATACATAATACATAATACATAATACATAATACATAATACATAATACATAATACATAATACATAATACATAATACATAATACATAATACATAATACATAATACATAATACATAATACATAATACATAATACATAATACATAATACATAATACATAATACATAATACATAATACATAATACATAATACATAATACATAATACATAATACATAATACATAATACATAATACATAATACATAATACATAATACATAATACATAATACATAATACATAATACATAATACATAATACATAATACATAATACATAATACATAATACATAATACATAATACATAATACATAATACATAATACATAATACATAATACATAATACATAATACATAATACATAATACATAATACATAATACATAATACATAATACATAATACATAATACATAATACATAATACATAATACATAATACATAATACATAATACATAATACATAATACATAATACATAATACATAATACATAATACATAATACATAATACATAATACATAATACATAATACATAATACATAATACATAATACATAATACATAATACATAATACATAATACATAATACATAATACATAATACATAATACATAATACATAATACATAATACATAATACATAATACATAATACATAATACATAATACATAATACATAATACATAATACATAATACATAATACATAATACATAATACATAATACATAATACATAATACATAATACATAATACATAATACATAATACATAATACATAATACATAATACATAATACATAATACATAATACATAATACATAATACATAATACATAATACATAATACATAATACATAATACATAATACATAATACATAATACATAATACATAATACATAATACATAATACATAATACATAATACATAATACATAATACATAATACATAATACATAATACATAATACATAATACATAATACATAATACATAATACATAATACATAATACATAATACATAATACATAATACATAATACATAATACATAATACATAATACATAATACATAATACATAATACATAATACATAATACATAATACATAATACATAATACATAATACATAATACATAATACATAATACATAATACATAATACATAATACATAATACATAATACATAATACATAATACATAATACATAATACATAATACATAATACATAATACATAATACATAATACATAATACATAATACATAATACATAATACATAATACATAATACATAATACATAATACATAATACATAATACATAATACATAATACATAATACATAATACATAATACATAATACATAATACATAATACATAATACATAATACATAATACATAATACATAATACATAATACATAATACATAATACATAATACATAATACATAATACATAATACATAATACATAATACATAATACATAATACATAATACATAATACATAATACATAATACATAATACATAATACATAATACATAATACATAATACATAATACATAATACATAATACATAATACATAATACATAATACATAATACATAATACATAATACATAATACATAATACATAATACATAATACATAATACATAATACATAATACATAATACATAATACATAATACATAATACATAATACATAATACATAATACATAATACATAATACATAATACATAATACATAATACATAATACATAATACATAATACATAATACATAATACATAATACATAATACATAATACATAATACATAATACATAATACATAATACATAATACATAATACATAATACATAATACATAATACATAATACATAATACATAATACATAATACATAATACATAATACATAATACATAATACATAATACATAATACATAATACATAATACATAATACATAATACATAATACATAATACATAATACATAATACATAATACATAATACATAATACATAATACATAATACATAATACATAATACATAATACATAATACATAATACATAATACATAATACATAATACATAATACATAATACATAATACATAATACATAGGGGAGTGGGTTGGGTTGTGAACCGGGCTGGGTTGTGAACCATCAGCTTTTTTTCCCCTAATTGACATGTATCGCCATCTGTCTGTGATAGTTTGTATTTTGACATAAGTCAGTTTTTGTGGTAACACCGAAGTGTACATACGTGTTGCTTATGCCATCTGCAGACGTCTTATTGAAAATCGTTTGCGAAAAGTTTTTTTGATTGTTTGTAAAGTGCTATCCAAGTGACTGAATTTATCCCAAAAAGGTGAGTGTAATGCATGTTTATTTAGTGTTTTGATTCTATTTTACGATCCAGTATTTGGTTATGTCGAATGAAGATTGTAAGTGTGCTGTTTTTGACGTTTCCAAAATTGCGTTATGGCTGGGTTGTGAACCAGCCTTGTGGCTGTGTTACGAACCGTCCGTTTTTCATACTAGATTTGTACTAGAACTGTCGAATATCGTCTGATATATTAGAATAAAGTATTTTTATGTCATTTTACTTGATTTGTAAAGTGCTTAATTTTAAAAGTACAGTAGATTTCATTTATAGCGACCTCTTTTATAACGACATTTCGTTTATAACGTCGAAAATGTGAAGTTAAAAATGGTTCTTAATCTATTTCAATAGAAAAATACTTGCTTATAACGGTTTCGGATTTTACAACGAATTCGTTTAAAACGACGTATTTAATGGGCAGCGTAAGTAGAAATTTTCGTTATAAACTGTTATTGGCCAGTTTCAAACGAGCCAACAGCCAACCAACAAAAATCTACTGAAAACGTCGTTTATGGAGAAGAGGGTGACAAAGGACAAGGAGGTGGGCAGATTTACGGGTCAACTTTTTGACAGCTGTGTGGTTGTTGTTGTTTTTTCTTTCTGGGAGAAAAGAGAGAGAAATAGCAGAAGGGAAAATTAACATTAAAAACAACAAAAATAAATTAAAACATTCTGACGTACAGTTGGTTGGAAAATTTGGCTCGTGTGAAAGCCCATGCCACCTTTCGTCGAATTTCAAAAGGGAATGGACGATGACAGCAGATTTTTGTTGGTTGGCTGTTGGCCCGTGTGAAACTGCGCATTGTAGTTCAAGTTCTACATTTCGGGGAATCACCAGAATTTATTTTGATCTTTTTCCGGGCAAGTGGATATAAAGTGTTGAAGTAAACAAAGCCATGTCAACCATAAAAAAAACTGCCGCAACACCAAAAAAGGCTGCCGCATCCAAAGAAATTAACTTTGATGCGTTGTTGGGTGCAGTTAAAGATAATTTATTAAATAAAAAAGCCATACGAGCGGCTTCCCGGGAATATGGAGTCGACAGGATCACGCTGACCCGGCATGCGAAAAAAGTTGCGGACAATTTCACCGATATTTCCACCGTCAGTGATGTTGATTTGTTGGAATTCATCCGCACTTCCAATATGCACATTCCGTCGAACATGGTATGTTTTTTTGTCGTTTTTAATAGTTTTTGAAGTGGAACACTTCTTATATGAGGGGGTAACATTCTTTTTTCTTCGTTAGGCATACTTAAAAAATGGTTTGTTATAAAAACTAGAAAAAAAATCGAAAAATTTACAAGACCTACAAATCTTATAAGTTATCATGTCAAGGGTTTATATGTTTTAGACGACCTTTAACGAAACGTAGTGTTCCACTTCTACCGTGTGTCCTACGATTCACACCCCAGTTTTTTTTCCATATTTAAATGGCATTTTTATGGATTTTTCTTAATTTTTTTTTCAGGTTTTCTCTCCCTCGCAAGAAAAAGTTCTCGTGGAGTATATCCTGAAGTGCGTCAATCATTATTACGGCCTCAGCATTAATGAATTGAGGGAATTGGCCTATCAGTTGGCAGTCAAACTCCAAGTGGATTATCCACACTGTTGGAATGACAATTCGAAGGCCGGCCGTATGTGGTACCGAGGGTTCATGAAGCGCAATAACAATCTAACGCTGAGAACCCCCGAGCAGACATCAATGAACCGAGTCAAAGCTTTCTGCAAGCCAAATGTAGAGAAGTTTTTTGCAAATTTGGCTCGGTTGCTCGACGAACACCACTTTGACAGCACTTCCATTTACAACATGGATGAAAGTGGGTTCTCAACGGTGCCCACAAAAATCGGCAAAGTCATTGCCTTGAAAGGGACGAGGCGCGTTGGGCAATTGCAAGCTGCTGAACGAGGCACCATGATCACGATGGCTCTCACTGTGAGTGCGAGTGGGAATTCTATTCCTCCGTTTTTCTTGTTTCCGCGCAAGAATATGCAGGCATGTTTCATGGACAACGCTGCAAGTGGTGCGGCAGGATATGCCAATTCATCTGGATGGATGTGCCAACCAGAGTTCGTGCGTTTCATCGAGCATTTCATCAAGTTCGTCAAGCCGACAGTCACTTCGCCAATCTTGTTGTTGTTGGACAACCATACGTCCCATCTGTCGGTTGATGCCTTGGATTTGGCGGCTGCAAATGGGGTTCACATTCTCTCGTTCCCCCCTCACTGCAGCCATAGGTTGCAGCCACTCGACGTTTCTGTATTTGGGCCAATCAAGAGTTACTACAAGTCTCAATGTTCCGCTTGGCAGAAGAATAATGCCAATAAGGTAGGATGTAGATGTTTACTACAATTATCGCGCATTGATCTTCGTATTAGTCTTTTAAAAAGTTGACATTTTCACTCAAATTTTCGAAATTTTTTCTTCGTATTCTTAAGTAGTCTTTCAAAAACTTGACATGTTTACTCCTATTTTCGCAACAGGTCTTGGAAATTCGTCACATTGCCGGTATTGTTTGTAATACATTGGATGTGGCTCTGACGCCGAAAACAATAAAATCAGGATTCTCGGCGACTGGTATTCAACCATTCAACCCTGACATTTTTACAGACGTTGATTTTGTCCAGGCTGTTGAGGTCAACGCTCGTGAAGTTGAAGTCGATGCTGCTCTCGGTGAAGACGAACAACGACGAATCATTTTCGATCCATTGAACGTCGGACGTGCAGAAGTTGTTGAAAGCACGCCATCTTCTTCTCGTGACCCATCCACTTCTCGCTCTATATCAGCCGCGTCACGAAGCACCAATGTTTCGTCACTTCTGGACGACATTGGGCCATTACAAGGAGCTATCCCAAAGAAACCATCAAAACGTGGTCGAAAGGCAATGGAAAGCTGCGAGCTGACTTCTCCAGACAAAATCGATGATTTGAAGCAGAAGAAAGCAGCAGCAAACTCAAAACCGCCAGCAAAGGCAGCACCGAGGAAGGCACAACCACCATCAGCCAAGCGTCCAAAGGCAAAAAAACCACCAAGACCATCGAAACCATCTGATGAGGACATTGACTTTTGCACCATTTGTTTGAGGTTTTTGCCTAAACAACTGACCCCTAACAACTCCATCAAATGCAACACATGCGACCGGCCTGTTCACTTGAAGTGCGCCAATATAGGAAGACGTTCGTATTACACATGCAAACATTGCGACACCGATTTGGATGATGATGAATAAAGTGATGATTAAACACTTCAACTCATTAATTG
>CAWLCO010000063.1:12500-52500 GCA_963855945.1 Thereva nobilitata
TACATAATACATAATACATAATACATAATACATAATACATAATACATAATACATAATACATAATACATAATACATAATACATAATACATAATACATAATACATAATACATAATACATAATACATAATACATAATACATAATACATAATACATAATACATAATACATAATACATAATACATAATACATAATACATAATACATAATACATAATACATAATACATAATACATAATACATAATACATAATACATAATACATAATACATAATACATAATACATAATACATAATACATAATACATAATACATAATACATAATACATAATACATAATACATAATACATAATACATAATACATAATACATAATACATAATACATAATACATAATACATAATACATAATACATAATACATAATACATAATACATAATACATAATACATAATACATAATACATAATACATAATACATAATACATAATACATAATACATAATACATAATACATAATACATAATACATAATACATAATACATAATACATAATACATAATACATAATACATAATACATAATACATAATACATAATACATAATACATAATACATAATACATAATACATAATACATAATACATAATACATAATACATAATACATAATACATAATACATAATACATAATACATAATACATAATACATAATACATAATACATAATACATAATACATAATACATAATACATAATACATAATACATAATACATAATACATAATACATAATACATAATACATAATACATAATACATAATACATAATACATAATACATAATACATAATACATAATACATAATACATAATACATAATACATAATACATAATACATAATACATAATACATAATACATAATACATAATACATAATACATAATACATAATACATAATACATAATACATAATACATAATACATAATACATAATACATAATACATAATACATAATACATAATACATAATACATAATACATAATACATAATACATAATACATAATACATAATACATAATACATAATACATAATACATAATACATAATACATAATACATAATACATAATACATAATACATAATACATAATACATAATACATAATACATAATACATAATACATAATACATAATACATAATACATAATACATAATACATAATACATAATACATAATACATAATACATAATACATAATACATAATACATAATACATAATACATAATACATAATACATAATACATAATACATAATACATAATACATAATACATAATACATAATACATAATACATAATACATAATACATAATACATAATACATAATACATAATACATAATACATAATACATAATACATAATACATAATACATAATACATAATACATAATACATAATACATAATACATAATACATAATACATAATACATAATACATAATACATAATACATAATACATAATACATAATACATAATACATAATACATAATACATAATACATAATACATAATACATAATACATAATACATAATACATAATACATAATACATAATACATAATACATAATACATAATACATAATACATAATACATAATACATAATACATAATACATAATACATAATACATAATACATAATACATAATACATAATACATAATACATAATACATAATACATAATACATAATACATAATACATAATACATAATACATAATACATAATACATAATACATAATACATAATACATAATACATAATACATAATACATAATACATAATACATAATACATAATACATAATACATAATACATAATACATAATACATAATACATAATACATAATACATAATACATAATACATAATACATAATACATAATACATAATACATAATACATAATACATAATACATAATACATAATACATAATACATAATACATAATACATAATACATAATACATAATACATAATACATAATACATAATACATAATACATAATACATAATACATAATACATAATACATAATACATAATACATAATACATAATACATAATACATAATACATAATACATAATACATAATACATAATACATAATACATAATACATAATACATAATACATAATACATAATACATAATACATAATACATAATACATAATACATAATACATAATACATAATACATAATACATAATACATAATACATAATACATAATACATAATACATAATACATAATACATAATACATAATACATAATACATAATACATAATACATAATACATAATACATAATACATAATACATAATACATAATACATAATACATAATACATAATACATAATACATAATACATAATACATAATACATAATACATAATACATAATACATAATACATAATACATAATACATAATACATAATACATAATACATAATACATAATACATAATACATAATACATAATACATAATACATAATACATAATACATAATACATAATACATAATACATAATACATAATACATAATACATAATACATAATACATAATACATAATACATAATACATAATACATAATACATAATACATAATACATAATACATAATACATAATACATAATACATAATACATAATACATAATACATAATACATAATACATAATACATAATACATAATACATAATACATAATACATAATACATAATACATAATACATAATACATAATACATAATACATAATACATAATACATAATACATAATACATAATACATAATACATAATACATAATACATAATACATAATACATAATACATAATACATAATACATAATACATAATACATAATACATAATACATAATACATAATACATAATACATAATACATAATACATAATACATAATACATAATACATAATACATAATACATAATACATAATACATAATACATAATACATAATACATAATACATAATACATAATACATAATACATAATACATAATACATAATACATAATACATAATACATAATACATAATACATAATACATAATACATAATACATAATACATAATACATAATACATAATACATAATACATAATACATAATACATAATACATAATACATAATACATAATACATAATACATAATACATAATACATAATACATAATACATAATACATAATACATAATACATAATACATAATACATAATACATAATACATAATACATAATACATAATACATAATACATAATACATAATACATAATACATAATACATAATACATAATACATAATACATAATACATAATACATAATACATAATACATAATACATAATACATAATACATAATACATAATACATAATACATAATACATAATACATAATACATAATACATAATACATAATACATAATACATAATACATAATACATAATACATAATACATAATACATAATACATAATACATAATACATAATACATAATACATAATACATAATACATAATACATAATACATAATACATAATACATAATACATAATACATAATACATAATACATAATACATAATACATAATACATAATACATAATACATAATACATAATACATAATACATAATACATAATACATAATACATAATACATAATACATAATACATAATACATAATACATAATACATAATACATAATACATAATACATAATACATAATACATAATACATAATACATAATACATAATACATAATACATAATACATAATACATAATACATAATACATAATACATAATACATAATACATAATACATAATACATAATACATAATACATAATACATAATACATAATACATAATACATAATACATAATACATAATACATAATACATAATACATAATACATAATACATAATACATAATACATAATACATAATACATAATACATAATACATAATACATAATACATAATACATAATACATAATACATAATACATAATACATAATACATAATACATAATACATAATACATAATACATAATACATAATACATAATACATAATACATAATACATAATACATAATACATAATACATAATACATAATACATAATACATAATACATAATACATAATACATAATACATAATACATAATACATAATACATAATACATAATACATAATACATAATACATAATACATAATACATAATACATAATACATAATACATAATACATAATACATAATACATAATACATAATACATAATACATAATACATAATACATAATACATAATACATAATACATAATACATAATACATAATACATAATACATAATACATAATACATAATACATAATACATAATACATAATACATAATACATAATACATAATACATAATACATAATACATAATACATAATACATAATACATAATACATAATACATAATACATAATACATAATACATAATACATAATACATAATACATAATACATAATACATAATACATAATACATAATACATAATACATAATACATAATACATAATACATAATACATAATACATAATACATAATACATAATACATAATACATAATACATAATACATAATACATAATACATAATACATAATACATAATACATAATACATAATACATAATACATAATACATAATACATAATACATAATACATAATACATAATACATAATACATAATACATAATACATAATACATAATACATAATACATAATACATAATACATAATACATAATACATAATACATAATACATAATACATAATACATAATACATAATACATAATACATAATACATAATACATAATACATAATACATAATACATAATACATAATACATAATACATAATACATAATACATAATACATAATACATAATACATAATACATAATACATAATACATAATACATAATACATAATACATAATACATAATACATAATACATAATACATAATACATAATACATAATACATAATACATAATACATAATACATAATACATAATACATAATACATAATACATAATACATAATACATAATACATAATACATAATACATAATACATAATACATAATACATAATACATAATACATAATACATAATACATAATACATAATACATAATACATAATACATAATACATAATACATAATACATAATACATAATACATAATACATAATACATAATACATAATACATAATACATAATACATAATACATAATACATAATACATAATACATAATACATAATACATAATACATAATACATAATACATAATACATAATACATAATACATAATACATAATACATAATACATAATACATAATACATAATACATAATACATAATACATAATACATAATACATAATACATAATACATAATACATAATACATAATACATAATACATAATACATAATACATAATACATAATACATAATACATAATACATAATACATAATACATAATACATAATACATAATACATAATACATAATACATAATACATAATACATAATACATAATACATAATACATAATACATAATACATAATACATAATACATAATACATAATACATAATACATAATACATAATACATAATACATAATACATAATACATAATACATAATACATAATACATAATACATAATACATAATACATAATACATAATACATAATACATAATACATAATACATAATACATAATACATAATACATAATACATAATACATAATACATAATACATAATACATAATACATAATACATAATACATAATACATAATACATAATACATAATACATAATACATAATACATAATACATAATACATAATACATAATACATAATACATAATACATAATACATAATACATAATACATAATACATAATACATAATACATAATACATAATACATAATACATAATACATAATACATAATACATAATACATAATACATAATACATAATACATAATACATAATACATAATACATAATACATAATACATAATACATAATACATAATACATAATACATAATACATAATACATAATACATAATACATAATACATAATACATAATACATAATACATAATACATAATACATAATACATAATACATAATACATAATACATAATACATAATACATAATACATAATACATAATACATAATACATAATACATAATACATAATACATAATACATAATACATAATACATAATACATAATACATAATACATAATACATAATACATAATACATAATACATAATACATAATACATAATACATAATACATAATACATAATACATAATACATAATACATAATACATAATACATAATACATAATACATAATACATAATACATAATACATAATACATAATACATAATACATAATACATAATACATAATACATAATACATAATACATAATACATAATACATAATACATAATACATAATACATAATACATAATACATAATACATAATACATAATACATAATACATAATACATAATACATAATACATAATACATAATACATAATACATAATACATAATACATAATACATAATACATAATACATAATACATAATACATAATACATAATACATAATACATAATACATAATACATAATACATAATACATAATACATAATACATAATACATAATACATAATACATAATACATAATACATAATACATAATACATAATACATAATACATAATACATAATACATAATACATAATACATAATACATAATACATAATACATAATACATAATACATAATACATAATACATAATACATAATACATAATACATAATACATAATACATAATACATAATACATAATACATAATACATAATACATAATACATAATACATAATACATAATACATAATACATAATACATAATACATAATACATAATACATAATACATAATACATAATACATAATACATAATACATAATACATAATACATAATACATAATACATAATACATAATACATAATACATAATACATAATACATAATACATAATACATAATACATAATACATAATACATAATACATAATACATAATACATAATACATAATACATAATACATAATACATAATACATAATACATAATACATAATACATAATACATAATACATAATACATAATACATAATACATAATACATAATACATAATACATAATACATAATACATAATACATAATACATAATACATAATACATAATACATAATATGTTTAAGATTTGAAACAAATATTAATATAATAGTTAATAGTATACATAGAATACCAATAACATTTTGTAAACTCAGTATTAGATCATAAACAAAACTGTCTTAACTAATTATTGTAATAGAAGAAATATCCGGAATGAATTAAAATGAAACAATAAAAAGGAACAACCGGAATCAAGTAGAAGTAGAATTAGAAGAACTCTCGCTAGCCAATTTTTTCTAGCGTTAGTTGTAGTGTTGAACGTAGAGTTGTGTAGTCGCTAGAGCGGACTTTGTAATTTCATGTAGTTATAGTAGAATAAATATGTTAATGAGTTACTCAAAAAAGGAGCGTTATAAGTTTCAATTAAAATAGCCAACATTATTATTTATAAATACAAAACATTTTGGTGCCGAAACCCGGGAATTAGTGACAGTGATATCATATTGCGGGACTTTGCACGTGTGCTTTAACACCACATCAAAAGGAATGGATAATAAATAAGCTAAGTACATCTTAAGTTAATTACTTATCATAATAAATAAAATTCAACGCAAAAAAAACAGAAACTGTATTTTAAAGACCACTGCATATCTTTGTCCATATCATCTTCATGCTACGCCACGAGGGCCAAAATTAAAATATTGAAGAAGCCGTAATTGCTAATTGTTAAAAGTATAATTGCACCTAAAATGTGCACCTAATTGTGCAGTAAAGGTAACACAAATTCAAAACATTTAAAACCAGTGAACATTCATATTTTATATCGGATTTTTCGCAATTTATTAACTAACGGCAGGGACGCATGGCGGTCGAACAATTGATAACGTGCTAGTGTGAAACAATAGACAATAGACTAGAGAATACCGTAACCTGCAAATTAATTCATGTGGTTTTAATTTTTTTAGATTTATATTGAAATCTCAAATAAAGTTAAATAATCACTTGCAAATTTATGATAAATATTTCCTATATAATTAACAATTTCAAATTGAATTTTATTAACAAAATTTTTTGCAAATTGTTGTTGAAATTTTCTTGAACTAGCATTTCCACTTTTAATCATTCCATAGTGGTGATTGCAGCATATATTGGTAGCATTGTTATTAAATCATTACAAAACATTTTTGTTATTAAATCAACACAATATATTCAATTGCTAGTGAATTCAACCTTTCTAATTATTCGTAAGCAACCCATTATTTATCTTCGTAAGCTACCCAACAGTTACAGTTTGAGACCGACATGGCAGATGTTAATTTATTAAAGGTTGAACGTGGTCGCATCAAGGGCTCCTTGACAAAATTAAAAAACTTTTCTGACAACATTCCAGGTGACAAAACAATTGAAGATATTCAAACAAGAATGGAAAGGCTTGAAGAAATTCAAAGAGAGTTTCGAGCAGTAGATGACAAATTAGTCATGAATGTCGTCGAATCCGAGTACAGTACATTTGAAGATAAGTACCTTGAAACCAGGGCTGCACTACGCCGGCATTTAAGCCGATTGAGCACTACTGAGCGAGATTCAACTTCAAATGATCAGCTTAACGTCACTATATCAAGAATTGCTGAACAACAACGAGCGCTCTTTGACACCTTTTCAGTACCTGCGCAGTCAACAGACGTTAAGCTACCACGAGTTGACATCCCCGCCTTTAGCGGAGATTATAAGGATTGGCCTTCTTTCAAGGATCTCTTCCTAACTTCTGTTGATAGAAAGGAAAACATGTCGGCTGTTCATAAACTGCAATACCTCAAAGGTTTGTTGAAGGGTGAAGCTGCAGCCTTGGTGAAACACCTTACGATAACGGAGGCTAACTATATGGAAGCATGGTCCAAGTTGATCAAACGTTATGATAAGAAAAGGCAAATTGTGTCCGCATATATTAAGTCATTCATGGCACAGTCTCCTTTGAGTCAACCCTCCACGCCTTGCTTACGAAGATTAGCTGATACGTCCGACCAGATCATACGTGCCATCAAAGTGTTGGGGAGGGAAGCATCAGGCCGAGACCCTTGGATCATTCACATCATGTTGGGCAAAACTGATCCTGATACTCGCAAGGCATGGGCGGAAGAGACTGCTGAACAAGAATTCCCGTCAATTGATGCTTTTATTGAGTTTCTGAATAAAAGATGCGATGCATTAGAAACTTTTGATGCAGGCGTGAAACGACAACCTGCAACCAATCCAATACGCAATCTACACTTAGACACTTCTCAAAAATGCATGAAATGTTCTCAAAATCATCAACTCTTCAAGTGTCCGAAATATAAGACTCTGGATGTTGCAACAAGGAGGGCATTTATCAGTAAACACTCACTATGCTTTAATTGTTTGTCCTCGGGACACACCGCTCAGAAATGCAAATCGAAATTTCGATGTCATCATTGTCAGCAACTACACCACTCAAGTTTACACAATGCGAAGGGTCCCATACTCAACCAACCAGCAACAACCCAAGAACTGGACCCTTCAACTCTTCATTCACAAACGGCGAACTTCACGGACGAATTCACCAAATCGATTTCCGACCCTTGCCAGAGCACGCCTGGAAGGCAACCGCACATTAACACTTATACACTTTTCAATGAAAATCAAACCAAATTAACCATTCTTCCAACAGCGATAATCAATATTTCCGATGAATATGGAACTCTTCACTCATGTCGAGCACTGCTGGACTCCGGCTCACAAGCATCGTTTATATCGGAAGAATGTGTCCAAAGGCTGCAATTACGCAGAAACAAGGCAAGAATAACTGTTCGCGGCCTATCATCATCACCAATGGCCGTTACAAGGGGTATGGTATCCTTGACAACAATTTCTCGATTCTCATCAAACCATAAACTGCAAGTACAAGCCTACATCCTCGGCAAACTCTCAGCACCACAACCTTCAAGGACTTTTCACATCAAGGCCTTGGAATCACTACATAAATACAACTTAGCGGATCCACAATTTAATGAATCAAGGAAGATTGACATTATCTTGGGTGCTGATCAGTTTAACGAAATTTTGCAAGATGGGCGTATTGATATATCACCAAACCTTCCGGTATTACAAAACACAATTTTCGGATACATCATCATGGGAACTCTGAATATTAACAGCGCTACATATACACTCAATTCATTACACGTCGACATTACTGACATCGATGCCACCCTTCGCAAATTTTGGGAAATTGAAGAGATCCCAATGGAATCAACAAAATACACTCAGGAGGAAGACTTCTGCGAATCCTTATTTGCATCCACTCACTTGGTAGACCCAGCAACCAATCGCTACATGGTGCGGCTACCATTTAGGGAGGAGACTCCCGACCTAGGTACCTCATTTCAAATTGCTCGGTCGCGTTTCAACTTTCTCGAGAAACGACTTCAAAGGGATTCACAACTTCATCGCGCTTACTCGGACTTCCTGGACGAGTACAGGACATTGCAACACTTAGAACCGATTCCACCATCTGCACTTGTTTTTAACCGCGAACATGCCTATCTTCCACACCATCCAGTTATAAAACTATCCAGCACAACAACGAAGGTTAGAGTAGTTTTCAATGGATCCCAACCAACCTCCACAGGACAATCTCTCAATCAAAAGCTACTTATAGGTCCCAAGGTCCAAAGGGACTTGCTACCCATATTACTGTCGTTTAGATCATTCAAAATTGCCATAGTAGCTGACATTGAGAAAATGTATAGGCAAATTCTCGTACACAGGGAAGACAGGAACTACCAAAGGATTTTGTGGAGGTCCGAACTAACCGAGCCCGTTAAGCACTTTTGGCTGAACACGGTGACGTATGGAACCTCTGCTGCACCATTTTTAGCCACTCGTTCATTGAAGCAATTGACAATTGAATTCAAGGGTCAATATCCCTTAGCAGAAGACGCCTTACGGGACAATTTTTATGTCGATGATCTGCTGGGAGGTGCTGACGACGAAGAGAATGCATTGCTTATGCATTCACAACTCACGACACTTCTTCAGTTGAGAGGATTCACCCTGCGCAAATGGGCATCAAATTCCAAGGCTTTCCTCCAAGCAATATCGGCCAGTGAACACTGCACAAACTCCTTACAAATTGAAGACAATCCTGAAAGTTTAAAAGTACTAGGACTAAGGTGGATTCCGGATATAGATTGCTTTACCTTTGAAGTCACGCTTCCTAAAAACGTCGCTGCAACAAAAAGAACCATCCTATCTGAATCCAGTCGGGTATTTGACCCCATGGGGTTAATAGCGCCAGTCACTATCAAGTTCAAAATACTGCTCCAACATTTATGGCTTAAACATTATGACTGGGATGAGATATGTATAGAGCACGCTGGTAGCTGGGAAAGGATGCGAAAGGACTTGGCTCATCTGCAGCAGTTGCGCATCCCCAGATGGATACACTCATCAATGGCATCACCTGAGTTGCACGGATTCTCAGATGCCTCCGAAGCCGCATATGCTGCTGTCATCTATTGCAGAATGACATCACAGAACGACATGGCCCGCGTCAACTTAGTGGCAGCAAAGACTCGGGTATCACCCATCAAACAGTTGTCCATACCAAAACTGGAATTGTGTGGAGCAACCTTATTGGCAAAATTAATGAAGTTCGTAAGCTCAACTTTGAACATCCCAGCCCAAAGATGCTTTGGTTGGACTGACTCAACCGTAGTTCTACACTGGCTGTCATCACCTCCCCGCAAATGGAAGTGTTTTGTAGGAAACCGGACATCAATCATCCAATCGGTACTGCCACGAAACCAATGGTATCATGTGACATCAGCTGAAAATCCTGCAGATCAAGCTTCCCGTGGAGTTCTCGCCATAGACCTTATTAACTCAGAGCTATGGTGGCAAGGGCCGACGTGGTTAAAGACACAATGGAATAATGGAAGTCGCTCTAATGCTGCCACAGAAACTGACGCTGAAGCCGCTGCCAACGTAGAAAAAAGAGAGCGATATATAGACGCCTTTCATCTGAGAATCGATAGCGATATACTGCTTTCGTTGTTCAATGATCGATCCTCCTTGACGCACATCCTTCGCGTCCTGGGAAGATGTTTTCAATTCATAAGACACTGCAAACTCCCCAAGAACTCAGAAAGAAATCCATGGTTAACATCTGAAGATCTCAGATTCGCAAATCGTGGCTGCGTCCTATGGGCGCAAGGTGAGGTCTTTCGCAAGGAAATACAGGCACTGGAAGCCAAGCAACAGCTATCTCCATCAAGCTCATTATGGAAGTTAGCACCATTTCTCGACGAAAATCACATCCTTCGCCTAGGTGGGCGCATCGAACATGCGTCATGCCATTATGATGCTAAACACCCGATTATTCTTCCAAGAGACCATATTTTTGTCAAGCGGTTAATTTCACAACTGCATGAAACGCATCTTCACGCTGGAACGTCCTTACTATTGAATATAATTCGCCAGAAATTTTGGATCCTAGGTTGTCGGACACTCATCAAGGCACATATCAACAAATGCCTCACATGCGTACGCCATCGAGCAGCCACGTCCCAACAAATGATGGCATGCCTTCCAAAGCATCGAGTAGGCACTTACAGACCCTTTGAAAATCTCGGCGTGGATTATGCTGGCCCTTTCACACTCTTATTGCGTAGAGGCAGAGGAGCTCGTTCAATAAAGGGCTACATTGTTGTTTTCGTATGCTTCAGTACACGGGCAATGCATCTCGAGTTAGCAGGTGATATGACGTCAGACACGTTTGTAGCTTGCCTAAAGCGATTCGTGTCCCGGCGTGGTATCCCTCATACTATATACAGTGACAATGGGACAAATTTTGTAGGTGCAGCTCGGCACTTGAATGAAATTGAAAACCTTGTTAAATCCTTTTATAAAGAATCATCCTTCTCACATTTTGTTTCTTCCAGAGAAATTTCTTGGAACTTTATCCCCCCATCAGCACCTCATTTTGGCGGACTATGGGAGGCGGGTGTGAAGTGTGTAAAAACGCACTTGCGAAAAGTAATAGGCGCCACTAAACTGACATATGAAGAAATGTACACCCTGTTGGTCCAAATCGAAGGCCTACTCAATTCTAGGCCACTCACACCCGTCACCGATGACGTCTCAAGTTTGGATGCACTCACTCCAGGACACTTCATCATAGGGCAGCCTCTCACTAGCCTCCCAGAAATGCCTGTGTCTTCAAGAGCAACATCCCTGCAGGGTCGATGGCGACTATTGCTGCAAATGCATCAACATTTCTGGAAGCGCTGGCAGCACGAGTACCTAAGCTCCCTCCAACAGCGGCCCAAATGGTTCAAGGTCGAACCCAACCTCTCTATCGGAGATCTTGTCATCATTAAGGAGATTAACCTTCCACCATCGAGATGGGTCACTGGACGAATAGTTAAAACCTATCCAGGGTCAGATGGATTAGTAAGGGTTTGTGACGTCCGAACGGCTCAAGGAGTCTTCAAGAGGCCTACTGCAAAATTATGTAAATTGCCATGTCATAATAGTTAAGCAGCCGCTTAACCAGGTGGGAGTATGTTTAAGATTTGAAACAAATATTAATATAATAGTTAATAGTATACATAGAATACCAATAACATTTTGTAAACTCAGTATTAGATCATAAACAAAACTGTCTTAACTAATTATTGTAATAGAAGAAATATCCGGAATGAATTAAAATGAAACAATAAAAAGGAACAACCGGAATCAAGTAGAAGTAGAATTAGAAGAACTCTCGCTAGCCAATTTTTTCTAGCGTTAGTTGTAGTGTTGAACGTAGAGTTGTGTAGTCGCTAGAGCGGACTTTGTAATTTCATGTAGTTATAGTAGAATAAATATGTTAATGAGTTACTCAAAAAAGGAGCGTTATAAGTTTCAATTAAAATAGCCAACATTATTATTTATAAATACAAAACATAATACATAATACATAATACATAATACATAATACATAATACATAATACATAATACATAATACATAATACATAATACATAATACATAATACATAATACATAATACATAATACATAATACATAATACATAATACATAATACATAATACATAATACATAATACATAATACATAATACATAATACATAATACATAATACATAATACATAATACATAATACATAATACATAATACATAATACATAATACATAATACATAATACATAATACATAATACATAATACATAATACATAATACATAATACATAATACATAATACATAATACATAATACATAATACATAATACATAATACATAATACATAATACATAATACATAATACATAATACATAATACATAATACATAATACATAATACATAATACATAATACATAATACATAATACATAATACATAATACATAATACATAATACATAATACATAATACATAATACATAATACATAATACATAATACATAATACATAATACATAATACATAATACATAATACATAATACATAATACATAATACATAATACATAATACATAATACATAATACATAATACATAATACATAATACATAATACATAATACATAATACATAATACATAATACATAATACATAATACATAATACATAATACATAATACATAATACATAATACATAATACATAATACATAATACATAATACATAATACATAATACATAATACATAATACATAATACATAATACATAATACATAATACATAATACATAATACATAATACATAATACATAATACATAATACATAATACATAATACATAATACATAATACATAATACATAATACATAATACATAATACATAATACATAATACATAATACATAATACATAATACATAATACATAATACATAATACATAATACATAATACATAATACATAATACATAATACATAATACATAATACATAATACATAATACATAATACATAATACATAATACATAATACATAATACATAATACATAATACATAATACATAATACATAATACATAATACATAATACATAATACATAATACATAATACATAATACATAATACATAATACATAATACATAATACATAATACATAATACATAATACATAATACATAATACATAATACATAATACATAATACATAATACATAATACATAATACATAATACATAATACATAATACATAATACATAATACATAATACATAATACATAATACATAATACATAATACATAATACATAATACATAATACATAATACATAATACATAATACATAATACATAATACATAATACATAATACATAATACATAATACATAATACATAATACATAATACATAATACATAATACATAATACATAATACATAATACATAATACATAATACATAATACATAATACATAATACATAATACATAATACATAATACATAATACATAATACATAATACATAATACATAATACATAATACATAATACATAATACATAATACATAATACATAATACATAATACATAATACATAATACATAATACATAATACATAATACATAATACATAATACATAATACATAATACATAATACATAATACATAATACATAATACATAATACATAATACATAATACATAATACATAATACATAATACATAATACATAATACATAATACATAATACATAATACATAATACATAATACATAATACATAATACATAATACATAATACATAATACATAATACATAATACATAATACATAATACATAATACATAATACATAATACATAATACATAATACATAATACATAATACATAATACATAATACATAATACATAATACATAATACATAATACATAATACATAATACATAATACATAATACATAATACATAATACATAATACATAATACATAATACATAATACATAATACATAATACATAATACATAATACATAATACATAATACATAATACATAATACATAATACATAATACATAATACATAATACATAATACATAATACATAATACATAATACATAATACATAATACATAATACATAATACATAATACATAATACATAATACATAATACATAATACATAATACATAATACATAATACATAATACATAATACATAATACATAATACATAATACATAATACATAATACATAATACATAATACATAATACATAATACATAATACATAATACATAATACATAATACATAATACATAATACATAATACATAATACATAATACATAATACATAATACATAATACATAATACATAATACATAATACATAATACATAATACATAATACATAATACATAATACATAATACATAATACATAATACATAATACATAATACATAATACATAATACATAATACATAATACATAATACATAATACATAATACATAATACATAATACATAATACATAATACATAATACATAATACATAATACATAATACATAATACATAATACATAATACATAATACATAATACATAATACATAATACATAATACATAATACATAATACATAATACATAATACATAATACATAATACATAATACATAATACATAATACATAATACATAATACATAATACATAATACATAATACATAATACATAATACATAATACATAATACATAATACATAATACATAATACATAATACATAATACATAATACATAATACATAATACATAATACATAATACATAATACATAATACATAATACATAATACATAATACATAATACATAATACATAATACATAATACATAATACATAATACATAATACATAATACATAATACATAATACATAATACATAATACATAATACATAATACATAATACATAATACATAATACATAATACATAATACATAATACATAATACATAATACATAATACATAATACATAATACATAATACATAATACATAATACATAATACATAATACATAATACATAATACATGATACATAATACATAATACATAATACATAATACATAATACATAATACATAATACATAATACATAATACATAATACATAATACATAATACATAATACATAATACATAATACATAATACATAATACATAATACATAATACATAATACATAATACATAATACATAATACATAATACATAATACATAATACATAATACATAATACATAATACATAATACATAATACATAATACATAATACATAATACATAATACATAATACATAATACATAATACATAATACATAATACATAATACATAATACATAATACATAATACATAATACATAATACATAATACATAATACATAATACATAATACATAATACATAATACATAATACATAATACATAATACATAATACATAATACATAATACATAATACATAATACATAATACATAATACATAATACATAATACATAATACATAATACATAATACATAATACATAATACATAATACATAATACATAATACATAATACATAATACATAATACATAATACATAATACATAATACATAATACATAATACATAATACATAATACATAATACATAATACATAATACATAATACATAATACATAATACATAATACATAATACATAATACATAATACATAATACATAATACATAATACATAATACATAATACATAATACATAATACATAATACATAATACATAATACATAATACATAATACATAATACATAATACATAATACATAATACATAATACATAATACATAATACATAATACATAATACATAATACATAATACATAATACATAATACATAATACATAATACATAATACATAATACATAATACATAATACATAATACATAATACATAATACATAATACATAATACATAATACATAATACATAATACATAATACATAATACATAATACATAATACATAATACATAATACATAATACATAATACATAATACATAATACATAATACATAATACATAATACATAATACATAATACATAATACATAATACATAATACATAATACATAATACATAATACATAATACATAATACATAATACATAATACATAATACATAATACATAATACATAATACATAATACATAATACATAATACATAATACATAATACATAATACATAATACATAATACATAATACATAATACATAATACATAATACATAATACATAATACATAATACATAATACATAATACATAATACATAATACATAATACATAATACATAATACATAATACATAATACATAATACATAATACATAATACATAATACATAATACATAATACATAATACATAATACATAATACATAATACATAATACATAATACATAATACATAATACATAATACATAATACATAATACATAATACATAATACATAATACATAATACATAATACATAATACATAATACATAATACATAATACATAATACATAATACATAATACATAATACATAATACATAATACATAATACATAATACATAATACATAATACATAATACATAATACATAATACATAATACATAATACATAATACATAATACATAATACATAATACATAATACATAATACATAATACATAATACATAATACATAATACATAATACATAATACATAATACATAATACATAATACATAATACATAATACATAATACATAATACATAATACATAATACATAATACATAATACATAATACATAATACATAATACATAATACATAATACATAATACATAATACATAATACATAATACATAATACATAATACATAATACATAATACATAATACATAATACATAATACATAATACATAATACATAATACATAATACATAATACATAATACATAATACATAATACATAATACATAATACATAATACATAATACATAATACATAATACATAATACATAATACATAATACATAATACATAATACATAATACATAATACATAATACATAATACATAATACATAATACATAATACATAATACATAATACATAATACATAATACATAATACATAATACATAATACATAATACATAATACATAATACATAATACATAATACATAATACATAATACATAATACATAATACATAATACATAATACATAATACATAATACATAATACATAATACATAATACATAATACATAATACATAATACATAATACATAATACATAATACATAATACATAATACATAATACATAATACATAATACATAATACATAATACATAATACATAATACATAATACATAATACATAATACATAATACATAATACATAATACATAATACATAATACATAATACATAATACATAATACATAATACATAATACATAATACATAATACATAATACATAATACATAATACATAATACATAATACATAATACATAATACATAATACATAATACATAATACATAATACATAATACATAATACATAATACATAATACATAATACATAATACATAATACATAATACATAATACATAATACATAATACATAATACATAATACATAATACATAATACATAATACATAATACATAATACATAATACATAATACATAATACATAATACATAATACATAATACATAATACATAATACATAATACATAATACATAATACATAATACATAATACATAATACATCCGTCCTTCGGGTGCCGGGTTTTGCTGGTCCCGGATCGGACGCCTCCCCAGGCGGTGGATAGGGGAACGCCTCCAAGGAGGTACCAGGGAAATCAAATACCCTGGGGTGAACCAAAATCAGCGCCCACTTAAGCCAAGGTGTCAAGGTACCGTGCCGATGGCTGAGTGGCCGGCCGGTGGTAAAGAGGCCGGTCGCAAACGGTCCCCATCGATGCCCGGGCAAGGTCGGTGTGTAAAAGTGCCTTACCCTGGTATGCGGCTCTGCCAGGGTGGACCATCCCTTCCGGCAATACTCGTGGGATTATAAATGGACAAAGAAAACAAAAACAAAACTAATACTGATTCAGGAATTGAAGCCGCTGAATCAGAGAAAAAAAGAATAGAGGCTGAAACGGAGGCTAGACTGGCTGCGGAACTGCTTCAGTTCGGGAGGCAGTCGAGGGTGGCGAGATCACCGCCGCCTCTCCCGGGCAGGACAAGTAATAGCATGAAAGAAAAACACAAGAGCGCTGCTGACGCTGGCGAGGAGCCAGCCTCCGACGCCAACCCCGGCCTGGCTGGAGCTCCGACGATGGCCGCGGATCCTGTGGCTCCAAAGGCCACAGGGACGCCCTCAGACGGCAAAGGGGAGGCACTCATGGGGCAACTGGAGGCAGCTGTTAACGCCTTTGACGACCAGCTGAAGGTCATGATAGATATCATTGCGGAAATGACGGCTGCGGTCAAGAGGCAGCCAAACGTAAACAATGCCATCAAGCTGGGACTGCCGAGGCTCGCGGAGTGCATAGACAAAGTGGCCTTCGCCAATAGAAAGACGGCCGAGGTGAGGACGGAACTCGCCAAGGGAACCCTCCGCCTCGGGTGGGTCCCTACAGCACCCGTGGAGGGCGACGGTCAGACGAAGCGGAAGGCCACAAGCTCCCCCAAAGACGACGGGAAGAGGAGCAATAAGAAGCCTCGCGCAGTCGCCGAGCCCACAACCGAGACCCAGTGGTCGGAGGTTGTGGGTAAGAAGAAGAAAAGGCAGAGGGCGAAACTCCAAAAGCAAGAGCAGCAGGAGCCAGCCAAGGCAATAACGCCGGCTGAGGAAAACGGGGCCAAAAAGAAGAAGAAGAGGAAAAGGAGGAAGAATAAAAAGCCCGACGCGGTACTCCTGACCCCCTCCGAAGGCTCCACCTTCGCGGAAGTCGTAAAGGCTATCCGGGAGAAGGTTGAGCCGACAAAAATCGGAGTGGAGGTCAGAGCGGTCCGGCAGACCCGGGCGGGCGGGGTACTGCTGGAGCTGGGCCACACCACCGCCGAAAATAAGGCGTCATTAGCAGGCGCCTTGAGATCGGCGATAGAGGGGAGGGGCACCGTCAGGGAGCTGGTGTCGAAGTCGCTACTAGAGGTCAGAGACTTCGACAGCTGGACGACGACGGCGGAGGTCGAGGAGGCCATCCGAAGGGTGCTCCCTGATGGTTACGCGGGGGAGATTTTAGTTTCCCTGACGAGGCCAAACGTCAGGCAGCAGCGCGTCGCCTTCGTCAGGATGGAAGAGGCTGCCGCGGAAAAGGTGCTGGAGGGCGGGCGCGTGCTCATTGGTTTCGTCCGGTGCCAGGTGAGACGCGGAACAGACGTGAAGCGCTGTTTCCGCTGTCTCGGGTACGGGCACCTTAGCACAACCTGCAAGGGTCCAGATAGGAGCAGGTTGTGCTACCGCTGCGGTGGAGCGGATCACAAGGGCGCGGGCTGTACAGCCGACCCCTCGTGCTTCCTATGTTCGGCGGGGAACATGGGAGACACAAACCACGTGGCGGGGTCGAAAGGCTGTAAAGCCTTCCGGGAGGTTTTGGGTAAGGCTTCGCGATGACGCGTATCCTACAAACAAATCTCCACAGGAGTAGGACGGCCCATGACCTTCTAACCCAGCTCTGCACCGAGAAAGATGCTGGTATAGTGATTATCAGCGAACAGTACCGGGAAAGGGCTGGGTTGGGATGGCATGCCGACGACCTCGGCACTGCGGCCATCTGGATCCCAAACCCACGAAACTTTTGTATCGAGGGAGTGGGATCCGGGTGCGGTTTTGTCTGGGTGAAATGCAACGCCACGGTTTATGTGAGCGTGTATCTCACTCCAAACGACCGGATAGATGACTTCCAGGAAAAGCTGGACAGCCTGGAGGACGAACTTCGGATGGTGCAGGGAGACCTGGTGGTCGCCGGGGATTTCAACGCCAGAGCTATTGAATGGGGGGAGGCCCGGCCTAATTCCCGTGGAAGGAGGGTGATGGACATGGTGTCCCGGCTAGGACTAGTTGTCCTAAACACCGGGTCCTCGCCAACCTTCAGAAGGCCGGGCCATAGGGGGACGATTCCGGACATCTCCCTAGCCAACGAACATCTGGCAGCGCGAGTGGTAGACTGGAGGGTTATCGAAGACTTCACGGGAAGCGATCACCAGTACATCATGTTCTATGTACATGATGTGCGCCCGGCTACCACTGCTCGCGTGGCGCGCCCCCCCAGATGGAACGTCGGGGGAATGGATCCCGTGACGTTCTCCGCAGCTCTGGAGCGTGGCCAGCAATCCCTGCCCGCCATCCCCGAGGATCTATCGCCGTCTGAGCGAGCAGAACGGATGACCGCACGGACGATGCGAATCATCCGGGATGCTTGCGAAGAAGCAGTGCCGAGACGCGGGTCGAGTCGACGAGGTCGCCCTGCTTATTGGTGGACGGACGAGATCGCGGAGCTCCGCAGGACGTGCCTACGACTTCGCCGGCAGGTACAGAGGGCGAGAGTTCGCGATATCTACGCAGCCCCTTTGGCCGCAGCGTTTCAAGCGGCCAAAAAATCCCTCAAGCGAGCCATCAAAGATAGCCAGCGAAGATGCTGGAGGGCCCTCATGCAGGACGTGGACCGAGACCCGTGGGGACTGGGGTACAGGATTGTCACCAGGAGGCTGGGGGCTTTTGCTCAAGCGTCCCCCAGGGATCCAGTCGCTCTGGATGACATCGTAAGTACCCTTTTCCCCGCCCATCCGAGGCGACCGTCCGAGCTGCCACTGCCCTCGGACCTCGAAGAACCCCCCCCCCTTCAGTGAAGAGGAGCTAATAGTGGCCGCTCGTTCGATGCGTAACCGGAAGGCTCCTGGTCCAGATGGCCTTCCAGCGGAAGTGGTGAAGGCAGTAGCTTCCAGTCACCCCTCTCTTTTGCTAGAGATGTACAACGCGTGCCTGAAGGCGGGCAGTTTCCCTGCTCGCTGGAAGATCGCGCGACTCGTGCTGATCAGCAAAGGAGGGGGGCCGGCAGACGCAGCGGCGTCCTACAGACCCCTGTGCATGCTGGACACGACGGGGAAGCTACTGGAGAGATTGCTACGGCCTCGCCTACACGAGGCCGTACGGGCGGCGGGTGACCTGGCCGCCAGACAGTTCGGCTTCCGACCGGGCCGCTCTACAATAGATGCGGTCCAGCAGGTGGTCGAGGTTGCCAGGTCGACTGAGCGGGGAAACCATCGCTCCCGACACGTGTGCCTGCTGGCCACACTGGACGTGAAGAACGCGTTCGGTTCGGTCAGGTGGGACAGGGCGCTCAGGGTGATGGAGCGTGACTTCAGACTCCCTCAGTACCTGCAAAGGATGCTGGGGGACTACCTGAATGAGCGCTTCATTGAATACGAAACGCAGGATGGCTTGCAACGGAGGGAAGTAACGTCTGGGGCCGCCCAGGGCTCCATTCTGGGTCCTGACGTATGGAATATTTCCTACGACGGGCTCCTACGTCTGGAGATGCCCGAGGGTGTTTGCCTGGTTGGGTACGCTGACGACGTTGCGGTCATAATCACCGCAAGAGACGTGGAAGCCGCGCAGATGCTCCTCAACCAGGCAATGCGTAGAATCTCCTCCTGGATGGATGACTGCGGGCTTGAGCTTGCGGCTCATAAAACGGAGATCGTGTTACTCACGAAAAAGCGCATCAACGTGGTGCGCAATTTCGGGGTGGGAGACGCGACAATTGAGTCGGCGAGGGCGGTAAAGTACCTCGGAGTGACGCTTGATAACAAGTTGTCCTTCGGGGTACACGTACTGAAGGCGGCGGACAAGGCAGCGGCGGCGGTGGCGTCGCTTAGCAGGATCATGGCCAACGTGCATGGTCCCAGGCCCTGCATGCGGCGTCTACTAATGCGCACTGCCGAGTCCATCTTGCTCTACGGAGCAGAGGTGTGGGCCGATGCGCTGCGGTATGAAAAATACCGCAAGCGCATGGCCGCAGTACAGAGGCGTGCAGCTCTTCGTGTCGCGTGCTCCTATCGCACGGTCTCCGAGCCCGCGGTGCTGGTGGTCGCCGGAGTTATTCCGATAGACTTACTAGCCCAGGAGAGGCAGTTCGTCCACAGGGAGAGGAGTAGTTTGGGGAAAAGAGAGGCGGCGAGGGCCGCCAGGGCCAACACAATGGAGGTCTGGCAAACGCGCTGGGAGGGTGATCCTAGGGGTAGGTGGACAGCCCGCCTGATCGGCCAGCTGAACACCTGGGTTGACCGGGAGTTCGGCGAAGTCGATTACTACCTTACCCAATTTTTGACAGGTCACGGTCTTTTCCGATCGTACCTGAAGAAAATGGGTAAGGTGGCGGATGCCGCGTGCCCCTACGGGGATTCCGCTTCGGACGACGCCCACCATACATTCTTTGAATGTGTTAGGTGGGAGGCCGAACGAAGCGCGATGGAGGAGGGCCTCGGAAGCATGACCCCCGACATAATTGTTGGGACCATGCTACGAGGCCCTGAGAAATGGTCGAGGGTGGCGCGGTTTGTCCAGACCGTCCTAAAAACAAAGAAGACGGAGACGGAGGTTCGCTGATCCGTCTCCACGGAGCCCTGGCATCTTCTTGCCCGTGATCGGAGGGACGCGAAAGGGTCATGTTGGTGACGCCCGCCCGAAGTAATGCCTCGCGGCGGTGCCGGGCGGGACCAAACGTCACCGAAAGGGGTGGTGAGTTTAGTCAGTAAAAATCTGACACTACCGTCTGAGGCCGGACCCTCAGCGGTGTCTATGAAGATTCTCACCACCCCTCGAGAAAAAAAAAAAAAAAAAATACAAATACATAATACATAATACATAATACATAATACATAATACATAATACATAATACATAATACATAATACATAATACATAATACATAATACATAATACATAATACATAATACATAATACATAATACATAATACATAATACATAATACATAATACATAATACATAATACATAATACATAATACATAATACATAATACATAATACATAATACATAATACATAATACATAATACATAATACATAATACATAATACATAATACATAATACATAATACATAATACATAATACATAATACATAATACATAATACATAATACATAATACATAATACATAATACATAATACATAATACATAATACATAATACATAATACATAATACATAATACATAATACATAATACATAATACATAATACATAATACATAATACATAATACATAATACATAATACATAATACATAATACATAATACATAATACATAATACATAATACATAATACATAATACATAATACATAATACATAATACATAATACATAATACATAATACATAATACATAATACATAATACATAATACATAATACATAATACATAATACATAATACATAATACATAATACATAATACATAATACATAATACATAATACATAATACATAATACATAATACATAATACATAATACATAATACATAATACATAATACATAATACATAATACATAATACATAATACATAATACATAATACATAATACATAATACATAATACATAATACATAATACATAATACATAATACATAATACATAATACATAATACATAATACATAATACATAATACATAATACATAATACATAATACATAATACATAATACATAATACATAATACATAATACATAATACATAATACATAATACATAATACATAATACATAATACATAATACATAATACATAATACATAATACATAATACATAATACATAATACATAATACATAATACATAATACATAATACATAATACATAATACATAATACATAATACATAATACATAATACATAATACATAATACATAATACATAATACATAATACATAATACATAATACATAATACATAATACATAATACATAATACATAATACATAATACATAATACATAATACATAATACATAATACATAATACATAATACATAATACATAATACATAATACATAATACATAATACATAATACATAATACATAATACATAATACATAATACATAATACATAATACATAATACATAATACATAATACATAATACATAATACATAATACATAATACATAATACATAATACATAATACATAATACATAATACATAATACATAATACATAATACATAATACATAATACATAATACATAATACATAATACATAATACATAATACATAATACATAATACATAATACATAATACATAATACATAATACATAATACATAATACATAATACATAATACATAATACATAATACATAATACATAATACATAATACATAATACATAATACATAATACATAATACATAATACATAATACATAATACATAATACATAATACATAATACATAATACATAATACATAATACATAATACATAATACATAATACATAATACATAATACATAATACATAATACATAATACATAATACATAATACATAATACATAATACATAATACATAATACATAATACATAATACATAATACATAATACATAATACATAATACATAATACATAATACATAATACATAATACATAATACATAATACATAATACATAATACATAATACATAATACATAATACATAATACATAATACATAATACATAATACATAATACATAATACATAATACATAATACATAATACATAATACATAATACATAATACATAATACATAATACATAATACATAATACATAATACATAATACATAATACATAATACATAATACATAATACATAATACATAATACATAATACATAATACATAATACATAATACATAATACATAATACATAATACATAATACATAATACATAATACATAATACATAATACATA
This sequence comes from Thereva nobilitata, assembly GCA_963855945.1. NCBI lineage: Eukaryota > Metazoa > Arthropoda > Insecta > Diptera > Therevidae > Thereva > Thereva nobilitata. The sequence goes on from CAWLCO010000063.1 coordinate 39,584, forward strand.
ATACATAATACATAATACATAATACATAATACATAATACATAATACATAATACATAATACATAATACATAATACATAATACATAATACATAATACATAATACATAATACATAATACATAATACATAATACATAATACATAATACATAATACATAATACATAATACATAATACATAATACATAATACATAATACATAATACATAATACATAATACATAATACATAATACATAATACATAATACATAATACATAATACATAATACATAATACATAATACATAATACATAATACATAATACATAATACATAATACATAATACATAATACATAATACATAATACATAATACATAATACATAATACATAATACATAATACATAATACATAATACATAATACATAATACATAATACATAATACATAATACATAATACATAATACATAATACATAATACATAATACATAATACATAATACATAATACATAATACATAATACATAATACATAATACATAATACATAATACATAATACATAATACATAATACATAATACATAATACATAATACATAATACATAATACATAATACATAATACATAATACATAATACATAATACATAATACATAATACATAATACATAATACATAATACATAATACATAATACATAATACATAATACATAATACATAATACATAATACATAATACATAATACATAATACATAATACATAATACATAATACATAATACATAATACATAATACATAATACATAATACATAATACATAATACATAATACATAATACATAATACATAATACATAATACATAATACATAATACATAATACATAATACATAATACATAATACATAATACATAATACATAATACATAATACATAATACATAATACATAATACATAATACATAATACATAATACATAATACATAATACATAATACATAATACATAATACATAATACATAATACATAATACATAATACATAATACATAATACATAATACATAATACATAATACATAATACATAATACATAATACATAATACATAATACATAATACATAATACATAATACATAATACATAATACATAATACATAATACATAATACATAATACATAATACATAATACATAATACATAATACATAATACATAATACATAATACATAATACATAATACATAATACATAATACATAATACATAATACATAATACATAATACATAATACATAATACATAATACATAATACATAATACATAATACATAATACATAATACATAATACATAATACATAATACATAATACATAATACATAATACATAATACATAATACATAATACATAATACATAATACATAATACATAATACATAATACATAATACATAATACATAATACATAATACATAATACATAATACATAATACATAATACATAATACATAATACATAATACATAATACATAATACATAATACATAATACATAATACATAATACATAATACATAATACATAATACATAATACATAATACATAATACATAATACATAATACATAATACATAATACATAATACATAATACATAATACATAATACATAATACATAATACATAATACATAATACATAATACATAATACATAATACATAATACATAATACATAATACATAATACATAATACATAATACATAATACATAATACATAATACATAATACATAATACATAATACATAATACATAATACATAATACATAATACATAATACATAATACATAATACATAATACATAATACATAATACATAATACATAATACATAATACATAATACATAATACATAATACATAATACATAATACATAATACATAATACATAATACATAATACATAATACATAATACATAATACATAATACATAATACATAATACATAATACATAATACATAATACATAATACATAATACATAATACATAATACATAATACATAATACATAATACATAATACATAATACATAATACATAATACATAATACATAATACATAATACATAATACATAATACATAATACATAATACATAATACATAATACATAATACATAATACATAATACATAATACATAATACATAATACATAATACATAATACATAATACATAATACATAATACATAATACATAATACATAATACATAATACATAATACATAATACATAATACATAATACATAATACATAATACATAATACATAATACATAATACATAATACATAATACATAATACATAATACATAATACATAATACATAATACATAATACATAATACATAATACATAATACATAATACATAATACATAATACATAATACATAATACATAATACATAATACATAATACATAATACATAATACATAATACATAATACATAATACATAATACATAATACATAATACATAATACATAATACATAATACATAATACATAATACATAATACATAATACATAATACATAATACATAATACATAATACATAATACATAATACATAATACATAATACATAATACATAATACATAATACATAATACATAATACATAATACATAATACATAATACATAATACATAATACATAATACATAATACATAATACATAATACATAATACATAATACATAATACATAATACATAATACATAATACATAATACATAATACATAATACATAATACATAATACATAATACATAATACATAATACATAATACATAATACATAATACATAATACATAATACATAATACATAATACATAATACATAATACATAATACATAATACATAATACATAATACATAATACATAATACATAATACATAATACATAATACATAATACATAATACATAATACATAATACATAATACATAATACATAATACATAATACATAATACATAATACATAATACATAATACATAATACATAATACATAATACATAATACATAATACATAATACATAATACATAATACATAATACATAATACATAATACATAATACATAATACATAATACATAATACATAATACATAATACATAATACATAATACATAATACATAATACATAATACATAATACATAATACATAATACATAATACATAATACATAATACATAATACATAATACATAATACATAATACATAATACATAATACATAATACATAATACATAATACATAATACATAATACATAATACATAATACATAATACATAATACATAATACATAATACATAATACATAATACATAATACATAATACATAATACATAATACATAATACATAATACATAATACATAATACATAATACATAATACATAATACATAATACATAATACATAATACATAATACATAATACATAATACATAATACATAATACATAATACATAATACATAATACATAATACATAATACATAATACATAATACATAATACATAATACATAATACATAATACATAATACATAATACATAATACATAATACATAATACATAATACATAATACATAATACATAATACATAATACATAATACATAATACATAATACATAATACATAATACATAATACATAATACATAATACATAATACATAATACATAATACATAATACATAATACATAATACATAATACATAATACATAATACATAATACATAATACATAATACATAATACATAATACATAATACATAATACATAATACATAATACATAATACATAATACATAATACATAATACATAATACATAATACATAATACATAATACATAATACATAATACATAATACATAATACATAATACATAATACATAATACATAATACATAATACATAATACATAATACATAATACATAATACATAATACATAATACATAATACATAATACATAATACATAATACATAATACATAATACATAATACATAATACATAATACATAATACATAATACATAATACATAATACATAATACATAATACATAATACATAATACATAATACATAATACATAATACATAATACATAATACATAATACATAATACATAATACATAATACATAATACATAATACATAATACATAATACATAATACATAATACATAATACATAATACATAATACATAATACATAATACATAATACATAATACATAATACATAATACATAATACATAATACATAATACATAATACATAATACATAATACATAATACATAATACATAATACATAATACATAATACATAATACATAATACATAATACATAATACATAATACATAATACATAATACATAATACATAATACATAATACATAATACATAATACATAATACATAATACATAATACATAATACATAATACATAATACATAATACATAATACATAATACATAATACATAATACATAATACATAATACATAATACATAATACATAATACATAATACATAATACATAATACATAATACATAATACATAATACATAATACATAATACATAATACATAATACATAATACATAATACATAATACATAATACATAATACATAATACATAATACATAATACATAATACATAATACATAATACATAATACATAATACATAATACATAATACATAATACATAATACATAATACATAATACATAATACATAATACATAATACATAATACATAATACATAATACATAATACATAATACATAATACATAATACATAATACATAATACATAATACATAATACATAATACATAATACATAATACATAATACATAATACATAATACATAATACATAATACATAATACATAATACATAATACATAATACATAATACATAATACATAATACATAATACATAATACATAATACATAATACATAATACATAATACATAATACATAATACATAATACATAATACATAATACATAATACATAATACATAATACATAATACATAATACATAATACATAATACATAATACATAATACATAATACATAATACATAATACATAATACATAATACATAATACATAATACATAATACATAATACATAATACATAATACATAATACATAATACATAATACATAATACATAATACATAATACATAATACATAATACATAATACATAATACATAATACATAATACATAATACATAATACATAATACATAATACATAATACATAATACATAATACATAATACATAATACATAATACATAATACATAATACATAATACATAATACATAATACATAATACATAATACATAATACATAATACATAATACATAATACATAATACATAATACATAATACATAATACATAATACATAATACATAATACATAATACATAATACATAATACATAATACATAATACATAATACATAATACATAATACATAATACATAATACATAATACATAATACATAATACATAATACATAATACATAATACATAATACATAATACATAATACATAATACATAATACATAATACATAATACATAATACATAATACATAATACATAATACATAATACATAATACATAATACATAATACATAATACATAATACATAATACATAATACATAATACATAATACATAATACATAATACATAATACATAATACATAATACATAATACATAATACATAATACATAATACATAATACATAATACATAATACATAATACATAATACATAATACATAATACATAATACATAATACATAATACATAATACATAATACATAATACATAATACATAATACATAATACATAATACATAATACATAATACATAATACATAATACATAATACATAATACATAATACATAATACATAATACATAATACATAATACATAATACATAATACATAATACATAATACATAATACATAATACATAATACATAATACATAATACATAATACATAATACATAATACATAATACATAATACATAATACATAATACATAATACATAATACATAATACATAATACATAATACATAATACATAATACATAATACATAATACATAATACATAATACATAATACATAATACATAATACATAATACATAATACATAATACATAATACATAATACATAATACATAATACATAATACATAATACATAATACATAATACATAATACATAATACATAATACATAATACATAATACATAATACATAATACATAATACATAATACATAATACATAATACATAATACATAATACATAATACATAATACATAATACATAATACATAATACATAATACATAATACATAATACATAATACATAATACATAATACATAATACATAATACATAATACATAATACATAATACATAATACATAATACATAATACATAATACATAATACATAATACATAATACATAATACATAATACATAATACATAATACATAATACATAATACATAATACATAATACATAATACATAATACATAATACATAATACATAATACATAATACATAATACATAATACATAATACATAATACATAATACATAATACATAATACATAATACATAATACATAATACATAATACATAATACATAATACATAATACATAATACATAATACATAATACATAATACATAATACATAATACATAATACATAATACATAATACATAATACATAATACATAATACATAATACATAATACATAATACATAATACATAATACATAATACATAATACATAATACATAATACATAATACATAATACATAATACATAATACATAATACATAATACATAATACATAATACATAATACATAATACATAATACATAATACATAATACATAATACATAATACATAATACATAATACATAATACATAATACATAATACATAATACATAATACATAATACATAATACATAATACATAATACATAATACATAATACATAATACATAATACATAATACATAATACATAATACATAATACATAATACATAATACATAATACATAATACATAATACATAATACATAATACATAATACATAATACATAATACATAATACATAATACATAATACATAATACATAATACATAATACATAATACATAATACATAATACATAATACATAATACATAATACATAATACATAATACATAATACATAATACATAATACATAATACATAATACATAATACATAATACATAATACATAATACATAATACATAATACATAATACATAATACATAATACATAATACATAATACATAATACATAATACATAATACATAATACATAATACATAATACATAATACATAATACATAATACATAATACATAATACATAATACATAATACATAATACATAATACATAATACATAATACATAATACATAATACATAATACATAATACATAATACATAATACATAATACATAATACATAATACATAATACATAATACATAATACATAATACATAATACATAATACATAATACATAATACATAATACATAATACATAATACATAATACATAATACATAATACATAATACATAATACATAATACATAATACATAATACATAATACATAATACATAATACATAATACATAATACATAATACATAATACATAATACATAATACATAATACATAATACATAATACATAATACATAATACATAATACATAATACATAATACATAATACATAATACATAATACATAATACATAATACATAATACATAATACATAATACATAATACATAATACATAATACATAATACATAATACATAATACATAATACATAATACATAATACATAATACATAATACATAATACATAATACATAATACATAATACATAATACATAATACATAATACATAATACATAATACATAATACATAATACATAATACATAATACATAATACATAATACATAATACATAATACATAATACATAATACATAATACATAATACATAATACATAATACATAATACATAATACATAATACATAATACATAATACATAATACATAATACATAATACATAATACATAATACATAATACATAATACATAATACATAATACATAATACATAATACATAATACATAATACATAATACATAATACATAATACATAATACATAATACATAATACATAATACATAATACATAATACATAATACATAATACATAATACATAATACATAATACATAATACATAATACATAATACATAATACATAATACATAATACATAATACATAATACATAATACATAATACATAATACATAATACATAATACATAATACATAATACATAATACATAATACATAATACATAATACATAATACATAATACATAATACATAATACATAATACATAATACATAATACATAATACATAATACATAATACATAATACATAATACATAATACATAATACATAATACATAATACATAATACATAATACATAATACATAATACATAATACATAATACATAATACATAATACATAATACATAATACATAATACATAATACATAATACATAATACATAATACATAATACATAATACATAATACATAATACATAATACATAATACATAATACATAATACATAATACATAATACATAATACATAATACATAATACATAATACATAATACATAATACATAATACATAATACATAATACATAATACATAATACATAATACATAATACATAATACATAATACATAATACATAATACATAATACATAATACATAATACATAATACATAATACATAATACATAATACATAATACATAATACATAATACATAATACATAATACATAATACATAATACATAATACATAATACATAATACATAATACATAATACATAATACATAATACATAATACATAATACATAATACATAATACATAATACATAATACATAATACATAATACATAATACATAATACATAATACATAATACATAATACATAATACATAATACATAATACATAATACATAATACATAATACATAATACATAATACATAATACATAATACATAATACATCCGAAACCTTCGGGTGCCGGGTTTTGCTGGTCCCGGATCGGACGCCTCCCCAGGCGGTGGATAGGGGAACGCCTCCAAGGAGGTACCAGGGAAATCAAATACCCTGGGGTGAACCAAAATCAGCGCCCACTTAAGCCAAGGTGTCAAGGTACCGTGCTGATGGCTGAGTGGCCGGCCGGTGGTAAAGAGGCCGGTCGCAAACGGTCCCCACCGATGCCCGGGCAAGGTCGGTGTGTAAAAGTGCCTTACCCTGGTAATGCGGCTCTGCCAGGGTGGACCATCCTTTCCGGCAAAACTCGTGGGAACAGAAAATGGATGCAACAGAAAAACCAAAACAACAAATATTAGACGAAGGAAACAGGGAGGAGATCGATGAGGCGGAAAGACTAAGGAAAGCGGCTGAACTAGCCGCTGAACAACAAGCCTTGTTCGGAATAAGGGCAAAGGTGGTTAGGTCACCGCCGGCACGTTTCGAGGGCGCTACCCAGCCTCTCGTAAGCAGCGGAATAACAACAGCAACCAAGGAGGCCGAAAACCGAAGCTCACTGCAGCTCCCAGACGCGATCGACGGGGCCGGAGCTGCGGCGGTAGCTGCGGCACCCGTGGCACCGACGAGCCCAACGGTGTCTTCTGTGACGGAGGGGGAAAACACCCCCTGGATGGAGCACGTGAGGCGGCTCGAGGCGGCCGTAAAGGAGTCCGACGACCGGCTCGAAGACATAAGGGCCGTGCTGAAGGAAATGGTGACCTCAACAAAAAGGCAGAAAAACGTCAATAATGACATCAAGCAGGGGCTACCAAAGCTTGAGGAGTTTGTCGACAGAGTGGCCTCTGCCAACAAGGCAATAAGAAAAATCAACGCGAAACTGGCCGAAGTGCCTGAACGGGCCCCTCCAGCAGCCCCGGGCGGCGGCAAGCGGAAGGCAACAAGCTCCCCCAAAGCTGATGCGAAGAGGAGCTCAAAGAAGCCACGAGCCGTCGCTAAGCATGCTGCCGTCGATTCGCCCACAATTGCTGCTCAGGCCACGACTGAGACCCAGTGGTCAGAGGTTGTGGGGAAAAGGCGGAAAAAGAAGGAGAAGGCGGCGAAAGCAGGCGGGGAGCAGGACCAACGGGAGCCCGCGGCTATCAAGCGGAGGAAGAGGAAAAGGCGCAGAGGAGGAAGGAAAAAGAAAAAGCCCGACGCGGTGCTTCTGACCCCCTCCGAAGGCTCCACCTTCGCGGAAGTCGTCAAGGCTATCCGAGAGAAGGTTGAGCCGACGAAAATCGGAGTGGAAGTCAGAGCGGTCCGGCAGACCAGGGCCGGCGGGGTTCTCCTGGAACTGGGGCGGGCTACCGCCGAAAACAAGGCGTCACTGGCAAGCGCCTTGAGAACGGCGGTAGGCGGCACGGGCACCGTAAGGGAGCTGGTGCCGAGGTCCCTGTTGGAAGTTAGAGACTTTGACAGCTGGACGACGGCGGAGGAGATAGAGGGGGCGCTGAGAGGGGCGCTCCCTGACTACAGGGGGGAAATCACGGTCGGTCTAACAAGGCCAAACGCCAGGCAGCAACGCCTGGCCTTCGTCAGGTTAGAGGAGGCCGCTGCCTCGAAGATCCTCGAGAGCGGGCGGGTTACAATTGGCTTCGTCAGATGCCAAGTGAGGCGCGGGGTAGACGTGAAGCGCTGCTTCCGCTGCCTCGGATACGGGCATCTTAGCTCAGCCTGCAAGGGACCGGATCGGAGCAGGTTGTGCTACCGCTGTGGCGGGGCGGACCACAAGGGCGCGGGCTGCACAGCTGACCCCTTGTGCTTCCTATGTTCCGCGGGGAACATGGGGAACACAAACCACGTGGCGGGGTCAAGAGGCTGTAAAGCCTTTCGGGAGGTTTCGGTCAAGGCCTCGCGATGACCCGCATTCTGCAGGCGAATCTCCACAGGAGCAGGACGGCCCATGACCTCCTAACCCAGCTCTGCACCGAGAAAGGCGCTGATATGGTACTTATCAGCGAACAGTACCGGGAAAGAGCAGGGTTGGGATGGCATGCCGACAACCTCGGCACTGCGGCCATCTGGATCCCGAACCCACGAAACTTTTGTATCGAGGGAGTGGGATCCGGGTGCGGTTTTGTCTGGGTGAAATGCAACGCCACGGTTTATGTGAGCGTGTATCTCACTCCAAACGACCGGATAGATGACTTCCAGGAAAAGCTGGACAGCCTGGAGGACGAACTTCGGATGGTGCAGGGAGACCTGGTGGTCGCCGGGGACTTCAACGCCAGAGCTATTGAATGGGGGGAGGCCCGGCCTAATTCCCGTGGAAGGAGGGTGATGGACATGGTGTCCCGGCTAGGACTAGTTGTCCTAAACACCGGGTCCTCGCCAACCTTCAGAAGGCCGGGCCATAGGGGGACGATTCCGGACATCTCCCTAGCCAACGAACATCTGGCAGCGCGAGTGGTAGACTGGAGGGTGATCGAGGACTTCACGGGAAGCGATCACCAGTACATCATGTTCCAGGTACATGATGTGCGGCCGGCTACCACTGCTCGTGTAGCGCGCCCCCCCAGATGGAACGTTATGGGAATAAATCCCGCGACGTTCTCCGCAGCTCTGGAGCGTGGCCAGCAATCCCTGCCCGCCATCCCCGAGGATCTATCGCCATCCGAGCGAGCGGAACGGGTGACCGCACGGACAATGCGAATCATCCGAGATGCTTGCGAGGAAGCAGTGCCGAGACGCGGGTCGAGCCGACGAGGCCGACCCGCATACTGGTGGACGGACGAGATCGCGGAACTCCGCAGGACGTGCCTACGACTCCGTCGGCAGGTACAGAGGGCGAGAGTTCGGGATATCTACGCAGCTCCTTTGGCCGCAGCGTTCCAAGCGGCCAAAAAATCCCTCAAGCGAGCCATCAAGGATAGCCAGCGGAGATGCTGGAGGGCCCTAATGCAGGATGTGGACCGGGACCCGTGGGGACTGGGGTACAGGATTGTCACGAAGAGGCTGGGAGCCTTTGCTCAAGGGTCCCCTAGGGATCCAGCCACTTTGGACGACATCATAAGTACCCTTTTCCCCGCCCATCCGCGGCGATCTTTCGAGCTACCACTGCCCTCGGACCTCGAAGACCCCCCCCCCCCTTCAGTGAAGAGGAGCTGATAGTGGCCGCTCGTTCGATGCGAAACCGGAAGGCTCCAGGTCCAGATGGCCTTCCAGCTGAAGTGGTGAAGGCAGTAGCTTCCAGTCACCCCTCTCTTTTGCTGGAGATGTACAACTCGTGCCTGAAGGCGGGCAGTTTCCCTGCTCGCTGGAAGACCGCACGACTTGTGCTGATCAGCAAAGGAGGGGGGCCGGCAGACGCAGCGGCGTCCTACAGACCCCTGTGCATGCTGGACACGACGGGGAAGCTACTGGAGAGACTGTTACGGCCCCGCCTGCACGAGGCCGTACGGGCGGCGGGTGACCTGGCCGCCAGACAGTTCGGCTTCCGACCGGGCCGCTCTACAATAGATGCGGTCCAGCAGGTGGTCGAGGTTGCCAGGTCGACTGAGCGGGGAAACCATCGCTCCCGACACGTGTGTTTGCTGGCCACACTGGACGTGAAGAACGCGTTCGGTTCGGTCAGGTGGGACAGGGCGCTCAGGGTGATGGAGCGTGACTTCAGACTCCCTCAGTACCTGCAAAGGATGCTGGGGGACTACCTGAATGAGCGCTTCATCGAATACGAAACGCGTGATGGCTTGCAACGGAGGGAAGTAACATCCGGGGCCGCCCAGGGCTCCATTCTGGGCCCCGACGTTTGGAATATTTCCTACGACGGGCTCCTGCGTCTGG
>CAWLCO010000063.1:57500-72728 GCA_963855945.1 Thereva nobilitata
CATAATACATAATACATAATACATAATACATAATACATAATACATAATACATAATACATAATACATAATACATAATACATAATACATAATACATAATACATAATACATAATACATAATACATAATACATAATACATAATACATAATACATAATACATAATACATAATACATAATACATAATACATAATACATAATACATAATACATAATACATAATACATAATACATAATACATAATACATAATACATAATACATAATACATAATACATAATACATAATACATAATACATAATACATAATACATAATACATAATACATAATACATAATACATAATACATAATACATAATACATAATACATAATACATAATACATAATACATAATACATAATACATAATACATAATACATAATACATAATACATAATACATAATACATAATACATAATACATAATACATAATACATAATACATAATACATAATACATAATACATAATACATAATACATAATACATAATACATAATACATAATACATAATACATAATACATAATACATAATACATAATACATAATACATAATACATAATACATAATACATAATACATAATACATAATACATAATACATAATACATAATACATAATACATAATACATAATACATAATACATAATACATAATACATAATACATAATACATAATACATAATACATAATACATAATACATAATACATAATACATAATACATAATACATAATACATAATACATAATACATAATACATAATACATAATACATAATACATAATACATAATACATAATACATAATACATAATACATAATACATAATACATAATACATAATACATAATACATAATACATAATACATAATACATAATACATAATACATAATACATAATACATAATACATAATACATAATACATAATACATAATACATAATACATAATACATAATACATAATACATAATACATAATACATAATACATAATACATAATACATAATACATAATACATAATACATAATACATAATACATAATACATAATACATAATACATAATACATAATACATAATACATAATACATAATACATAATACATAATACATAATACATAATACATAATACATAATACATAATACATAATACATAATACATAATACATAATACATAATACATAATACATAATACATAATACATAATACATAATACATAATACATAATACATAATACATAATACATAATACATAATACATAATACATAATACATAATACATAATACATAATACATAATACATAATACATAATACATAATACATAATACATAATACATAATACATAATACATAATACATAATACATAATACATAATACATAATACATAATACATAATACATAATACATAATACATAATACATAATACATAATACATAATACATAATACATAATACATAATACATAATACATAATACATAATACATAATACATAATACATAATACATAATACATAATACATAATACATAATACATAATACATAATACATAATACATAATACATAATACATAATACATAATACATAATACATAATACATAATACATAATACATAATACATAATACATAATACATAATACATAATACATAATACATAATACATAATACATAATACATAATACATAATACATAATACATAATACATAATACATAATACATAATACATAATACATAATACATAATACATAATACATAATACATAATACATAATACATAATACATAATACATAATACATAATACATAATACATAATACATAATACATAATACATAATACATAATACATAATACATAATACATAATACATAATACATAATACATAATACATAATACATAATACATAATACATAATACATAATACATAATACATAATACATAATACATAATACATAATACATAATACATAATACATAATACATAATACATAATACATAATACATAATACATAATACATAATACATAATACATAATACATAATACATAATACATAATACATAATACATAATACATAATACATAATACATAATACATAATACATAATACATAATACATAATACATAATACATAATACATAATACATAATACATAATACATAATACATAATACATAATACATAATACATAATACATAATACATAATACATAATACATAATACATAATACATAATACATAATACATAATACATAATACATAATACATAATACATAATACATAATACATAATACATAATACATAATACATAATACATAATACATAATACATAATACATAATACATAATACATAATACATAATACATAATACATAATACATAATACATAATACATAATACATAATACATAATACATAATACATAATACATAATACATAATACATAATACATAATACATAATACATAATACATAATACATAATACATAATACATAATACATAATACATAATACATAATACATAATACATAATACATAATACATAATACATAATACATAATACATAATACATAATACATAATACATAATACATAATACATAATACATAATACATAATACATAATACATAATACATAATACATAATACATAATACATAATACATAATACATAATACATAATACATAATACATAATACATAATACATAATACATAATACATAATACATAATACATAATACATAATACATAATACATAATACATAATACATAATACATAATACATAATACATAATACATAATACATAATACATAATACATAATACATAATACATAATACATAATACATAATACATAATACATAATACATAATACATAATACATAATACATAATACATAATACATAATACATAATACATAATACATAATACATAATACATAATACATAATACATAATACATAATACATAATACATAATACATAATACATAATACATAATACATAATACATAATACATAATACATAATACATAATACATAATACATAATACATAATACATAATACATAATACATAATACATAATACATAATACATAATACATAATACATAATACATAATACATAATACATAATACATAATACATAATACATAATACATAATACATAATACATAATACATAATACATAATACATAATACATAATACATAATACATAATACATAATACATAATACATAATACATAATACATAATACATAATACATAATACATAATACATAATACATAATACATAATACATAATACATAATACATAATACATAATACATAATACATAATACATAATACATAATACATAATACATAATACATAATACATAATACATAATACATAATACATAATACATAATACATAATACATAATACATAATACATAATACATAATACATAATACATAATACATAATACATAATACATAATACATAATACATAATACATAATACATAATACATAATACATAATACATAATACATAATACATAATACATAATACATAATACATAATACATAATACATAATACATAATACATAATACATAATACATAATACATAATACATAATACATAATACATAATACATAATACATAATACATAATACATAATACATAATACATAATACATAATACATAATACATAATACATAATACATAATACATAATACATAATACATAATACATAATACATAATACATAATACATAATACATAATACATAATACATAATACATAATACATAATACATAATACATAATACATAATACATAATACATAATACATAATACATAATACATAATACATAATACATAATACATAATACATAATACATAATACATAATACATAATA
This sequence comes from Thereva nobilitata, assembly GCA_963855945.1. NCBI lineage: Eukaryota > Metazoa > Arthropoda > Insecta > Diptera > Therevidae > Thereva > Thereva nobilitata. The sequence continues at coordinate 61,386 of CAWLCO010000063.1, forward strand.
CATAATACATAATACATAATACATAATACATAATACATAATACATAATACATAATACATAATACATAATACATAATACATAATACATAATACATAATACATAATACATAATACATAATACATAATACATAATACATAATACATAATACATAATACATAATACATAATACATAATACATAATACATAATACATAATACATAATACATAATACATAATACATAATACATAATACATAATACATAATACATAATACATAATACATAATACATAATACATAATACATAATACATAATACATAATACATAATACATAATACATAATACATAATACATAATACATAATACATAATACATAATACATAATACATAATACATAATACATAATACATAATACATAATACATAATACATAATACATAATACATAATACATAATACATAATACATAATACATAATACATAATACATAATACATAATACATAATACATAATACATAATACATAATACATAATACATAATACATAATACATAATACATAATACATAATACATCCGTCCTTCGGGTGCCGGGTTTTGCTGGTCCCGGATCGGACGCCTCCCCAGGCGGTGGATAGGGGAACGCCTCCAAGGAGGTACCAGGGAAATCAAATACCCTGGGGTGAACCAAAATCAGCGCCCACTTAAGCCAAGGTGTCAAGGTACCGTGCCGATGGCTGAGTGGCCAGCCGGTGGTAAAAGAGGCTGGTCGCAAACGGTCCCCACCGATGCCCGGGCAAGGTCGGTGCGTAAAAGTGCCTTACCCTGGTAAGCGGCTCTGCCAGGGTGGACCACCCCTTCCGGCAATACTCGTGGGAATTTAGATGGAGACAACAAATCAAAAAATAAAAACAAACACCGATAAACCAGTTTCAGAAACTGAAAAAGAAGCCGCTGAACTGGCAAGAATAGAGGCTGAAAGAAAGGCTGCTGAACTGGCTGCGGAACGGCAGGCCCTGTTCGGGAGGAAGGCGAGGGTGGCGAGGTCGCCGCCGCCTCTCCCGGGTAGGGCAGACATCAACAGGGAGGAGCGCAGGGGCGCGCTGACCAACACGGAGCTGGCCTCCACCGCCAATCCCGACCGGTCTGGAGCTCCGGCGATGGCCTCGGGCCCTGCGGCCCCAAAAGCTGCAGGGACGGCATCGGACGGGGAAGAAGAGGAATGCGGCCGCCAGGCAAATGCTCTCATGGGGCAACTTGAGGCAGCCGTTAACGCCTTCGACGAGCAGTTGAAGACAATGAGAGAGATTATTGCGGAGATGTTGGCTGCGGTCAAGAGGCAGCCAAACGTCACCAACGCAATTAAGCTGGGACTGCCGAGGCTTGCGGAGTGCGTTGACAAGGTGGCCTTCGTCAACAAGAAGACGGCAGATGTGAGGACGGAAATTGCCAAGGAAATCCTCTCCCTTGGACGGGCCTCTACAGCACCCGCGGAGGGCGATGGCCAGTCAAAACGGAAGGCCACAAGCTCTCCAAAGGACGATGGGAAGAGGAGTAGCAAGAAGCCTCGCGCAGTCGCCGAGCCCACAACCGAGACCCAGTGGTCGGAGGTTGTGGGAAAGAAGAAAAAGAGAGAAAGGGCGAAAGCAAAAAAGCAAGAGCAGCAGGAGTCAGCAAAAGCCAATACGCCGGCAGAGAAAAGCGAGAAAAATAAGAAGAAGAAGAAGAAAACGAGAAAGAAGAAAAAGCCCGACGCGGTGCTCTTGACCCCCTCCGAAGGCTCCACGTTCGCGGAAGTCGTTAAGACTATCCGTGAGAAGGTTGAGCCGGCAAAAATCGGAGTGGAGGTCAGGGCGGTTCGGCAGACCCGGGCCGGCGAGGTGCTGCTGGAGCTGGGCCACACCACCGCCGAAAATAAGGCGTCATTGGCGGGCGCCTTGAGATCGGCGATAGAAGGGAGGGGCACCGTCAGGGAGCTGGTGTCGAAGTCTCTGTTAGAGGTCAGAGACTACGACAGCTGGACGACGTCGGCGGAGGTCGAGGAGGCAATTAGAAGGGCGCTCCCTGATGGTTACGCGGGGGAGATTCTGGTTTCCCTGACGAGGCCAAACGCCAGGCAGCAGCGCCTCGCCTTCGTTAGGATGGAGGAGGCTGCCGCGGCAAAGGTACTAGAGGGCGGGCGCGTGCTTATTGGTTTCGTCCGATGCCACGTGAGACGCGGAACCGACGTGAAACGCTGTTTCCGCTGTCTCGGGTACGGACACCTTAGCACAACCTGTAAGGGGCCGGATAGGAGCAGGCTGTGCTACCGCTGTGGCGGGGCGGACCACAAGAGTGCGGGCTGTACAGCCGACCCCTCGTGCTTCCTGTGTTCGGCGGGGAACATGGGGGACACGAGTCATGTGGCGGGATCGAAAGGCTGTAAAGCCTTCCGGGAGGGTCTAGGAAAGGCTTCGCGATGATCCGTATTCTACAAGCGAACCTCCACAGGAGTAGGACGGCCCATGACCTCCTGGCCCAGCTCTGCACCGAGAAAGGCGCTGATATAGTGATTATCAGCGAACAGTACCGGGAAAGAGCTGGGTCGGGATGGCATGCCGACGACCTCGGCACCGCGGCCATCTGGATCCCAAACCCACGAAACTTCTGTGTCGAGGGAGTGGGATCCGGGTGCGGTTTTGTTTGGGTGAAATGCAACGCCACGGTTTATGTGAGCGTGTATCTCACTCCAAACGACCGGATAGATGACTTCCAGGAAAAACTGGACAGTCTGGAGGACGAACTCCGGGTGATGCAGGGAGACCTGGTGGTCGCTGGGGATTTCAACGCCAGAGCTGTCGAATGGGGGGAGGCCCGGCCAAATTCCCGTGGAAGGAGGGTGATGGACATGGTGTCCCGGCTAGGACTAGTTGTCCTAAACACCGGGTTCTCGCCAACCTTCAGAGGCCGGGCCAAAGGGGGACAATCCCAGACATCTCCCTAGCCAGCGAACATCTGGCAGCGCGAGTGGCAGACTGGAGGGTGATCGAAGACTTCACGGGAAGCGATCACCAGTACATCATGTTCCATGTACATGATGTGCGGCCGGCTACCACTGCTTGTGTGGCGCGCCCCCCCAGATGGAACGTTGGGGGAATGAATCCCGTGACGTTCTCCGCGGCTCTGGAGCGTGGCCAGCAATCCCTGCCTGCCGTCCCCGAAGATCTATCGCCGCCTGAACGAGCAGAACGGATGACCGCACGGACGATGCGAATCATCCGAAATGCTTGCGAAGAAGCAGTGCCGAGACGCGGGTCGAGTCGACGAGGTCGCCCTGCTTATTGGTGGACGGATGAGATCGCGGAACTCCGTAGGACGTGCCTACGACTCCGTCGGCAGGTACAGAGGGCGAGAGTCCGCGATACCTACGCAGCCCCTTTGGCCGCAGCGTTTCAAGCGGCCAAAAAATCCCTCAAGCGAGCCATCAAAGATAGCCAGCGAAGATGCTGGAGGGCCCTCATGCAGGACGTGGACCGGGACCCGTGGGGACTGGGGTACAGGATTGTCACCAGGAGGCTGGGGGCTTTTGCTCAAGGGTCCCCCAGGGATCCAGTCGCTCTGGATGACATCGTAAGTACCCTTTTCCCCGCCCATCCGAGGCGACCGTCCGAGCTGCCACTGCCCTCGGACCTCGAAGAACCCCCCCCCCTTCAGTGAAGAGGAGCTAATAGTGGCCGCTCGTTCGATGCGTAACCGGAAGGCTCCTGGTCCAGATGGCCTTCCAGCGGAAGTGGTGAAGGCAGTAGCTTCCAGTCATCCCTCTCTTTTGCTAGAGATGTACAACGCGTGCCTGAAGGCGGGCAGTTTCCCTGCTCGCTGGAAGATCGCGCGACTCGTGCTGATCAGCAAAGGAGGGGGGCCGGCAGACGCAGCGGCGTCCTACAGACCCCTGTGCATGCTGGACACGACGGGGAAGCTACTGGAGAGATTGCTACCGCCTCGCCTACACGAGGCCGTACGGGCGGCGGGTGACCTGGCCGCCAGACAGTTCGGCTTCCGACCGGGCCGCTCTACAATAGATGCGGTCCAGCAGGTGGTCGAGGTTGCCAGGTCGACTGAGCGGGGAAACCATCGCTCCCGACACGTGTGTCTGCTGGCCACACTGGACGTGAAGAACGCGTTCGGTTCGGTCAGGTGGGACAGGGCGCTCAGGGTGATGGAGCGTGACTTCAGACTCCCTCAGTACCTGCAAAGGATGCTGGGGGACTACCTGAATGAGCGCTTCATCGAATACGAAACGCAGGATGGCTTGCAACGGAGGGAAGTAACGTCTGGGGCCGCCCAGGGCTCCATTCTGGGTCCTGACGTATGGAATATTTCCTACGACGGGCTCCTACGTCTGGAGATGCCCGAGGGTGTTTGCCTGGTTGGGTACGCTGACGACGTTGCGGTCATAATCACCGCAAGAGACGTGGAAGCCGCGCAGATGCTCCTCAACCAGGCAATGCGCAGAATCTCCTCCTGGATGGATGACTGCGGGCTTGAGCTTGCGGCGCATAAAACGAAGATCGTGTTACTCACGAAAAAGCGCATCAACGTGGTGCGCAATTTCGGGGTGGGAGACGCGACAATTGAGTCGGCGAGGGCGGTAAAGTACCTCGGAGTGACGCTTGATAACAAGTTGTCCTTCGGGGTACACGTACTGAAGGCGGCGGACAAGGCAGCGGCGGCGGTGGCGTCGCTTAGCAGGATCATGGCCAACGTGCATGGTCCCAGGCCCTGCATGCGGCGTCTACTAATGCGCACTGCCGAGTCCATCTTGCTCTACGGAGCAGAGGTGTGGGCCGATGCGCTGCGGTATGAAAAATACCGCAAGCGCATGGCCGCAGTACAGAGGCGTGCAGCTCTTCGTGTCGCGTGCTCCTACCGCACGGTCTCCGAGCCCGCGGTGCTGGTGGTCGCCGGAGTTATTCCGATAGACTTACTAGCCCAGGAGAGGCAGTTCGTCCACAAAGAGAGGAGTAGCTTGGGGAAAAGAGAGGCGGCGAGGGCCGCCAGGGCCAACACAATGGAGGTCTGGCAAACGCGCTGGGAGGGTGATCCTAGGGATAGGTGGACAGCCCGCCTGATCGGCCAGCTGAACACCTGGGTTGACCGGGAGTTCGGCGAAGTCGATTACTACCTTACCCAATTTCTGACAGGTCACGGTCTTTTCCGATCGTACCTGAGGAAAATGGGTAAGGTGGCGGATGCCGCGTGCCCCTACGGGGATTCCGCTTCGGACGACGCCCACCATACATTCTGTACACAGTACATCTAATCATTATAATAATATTATGATTCATTCATTTCGCGAAGCAACAGTTAACGCACGTATGCAATTTGCGCGTAAGCATTTTTTTATATGAAGTAAATGAACTTCTATGTGACAAATTGTTTTCATGCACTTTTCGCGAAATGAATGAACTTCGCTGCTGACACGTGAGTTCGTTGACAGCAGCATCGACGACATTATTACAATTTATTATTGTTTTTATATTAATTAATTTTAATTACTAAGCAAAATTTGTACATATATAAAATTTATGGAAATAAATATTTTTAATTGTTGTTCAGAAACCGAAGTGGTTTTATTAAAGCAACATTTTTGGTCCTTCGAGTAAAAATACTTATCCTGTAGAACTAGGGTCTTCAGGTAAAAATACAACCTCTGGAACTAGGGTCCAAAGGAAAAAATAAAAAATTGAAGAATTTTAGTCACCTCCAGAACTAGGGTCTTGAGGCTTTGCTAGAATCTTCAATAGCTAATCTTAATACAAACTCTCAGTATACAACATGGATCAACTACTGAAGGAACAGGCCAAGCACGTGAAAGTGATTAAAAAGATCACTTCCCAACTAAGCAAAGATTCGTCAGCTAGAAAAACGGTCGAGTATGGTGAGGCAAGGCTGTTATCCCTCAACAAAGCATGGGAGGAATTTAACAACATCGATAATCAAATCGAAGCAGTGAAGGAGCAGAACCCCGATCACAAATACTTCACCGAGGGGTATTACAATCAAGTTGAGGCACTCTGCGATCAGACAAAAGAAACTGTAGAAAGCGTGATTCGAGATGCAATCGAAAGAAAGAAAAGCTCTGAAGAAATTGCAGAACAAATGCGATTAATAAAAAAGCAAACAGCAATAATCGATACCCTGAAAAATAACATAGCCAACATCGAAGCAGATACGAAGAAGCAGTTATCATCAGTATATTATTCCCAAAAAATCAAACTACTAGCCGATTATTGGGAATTGATCGTACACAATCATGCGAACATTATGGCTACCGGAAAATTCAGAGATGACTATTTTGAGCTGGATGTGTTCTCGACAACTGAAAGCCTCTATCAGAACGCCGTAATACAAATGCAGGAGAAATTGGGCAATCAATCTGTAACAGCAGCTACTCAGGCACCCGGAATGTCAACTGAAAGAAACCCAACCGTGAAACTACCACGCATTGACATCCCAAACTTTGCTGGAGATTATTTAAAGTGGCCATCATTCAAAAATCTATTTACTGAGTTAGTGCAGAAAAACGAAAGAATTACCAAAGCCGAAAAGCTGTTTTATCTAAAGGCGAATGTAACTGGGGAGCCAAGTGAACTTATCCAGCATTTAACTATAACTAACGCAAATTACGATGCAGCCTGGGAAATCTTGGATCGCAGATATAACAATAAACGGATACTTATTTCGGTACAGCTGAGAAGACTCTGCAATCAGCCAGCGTTATCAAGGGAATCTGCTACTGGCTTAAAAAATATTCATGACTCCACACTAGAATGTCTAGAAGCAATAAAAAATCTAGAGATCGACATTCAGAACTGGGACCCTCTGATAGTGCATCTCCTAATCGAGAAATTAGATAAAGAGTCTAGGCGCATCTATGAGCAAACTCTCAAAAATCCGAGAGAAATTCAGGCTCTAGAAGAGTTTCTTAACTTCCTGGAAAATAGATTTCAAGCTCTGGAATCCATGGAACCTATGAAGTCTGATCAGGCAGCAAAAAAGAGTGATGTGAAGGTGTATCATGGCGCGGTCGGATCAAAGTCAATATGTGGCTTCTGCAAAGCTAGCCACAAGATATACAATTGTGAAAAATTCAACAAACTGACTCCTGTTCAAAGAAACGAAGAAGCTCGGAAAAGCATGCTCTGTATCAACTGTCTCATAAAAGGCCATTCCGTATACAATTGTAAGAGCTGGAAAACATGTAGAACATGTAACAAAAAGCATCATACTTTATTACACGCAATTTCAGTGCCTCAAAAACCCGAGTTAAATAACCGAGAAACTAAAGAAAAGGAGTCGAAAATACCAACTACAACTAGTAATATACTAACAACTCATATGGCAGAAAGTAAAATTGAGGAAGCTGTACTACTACCCACTGCGATAATTCAGGCAGTCGGCAAAAATAACACCAAAGTAATGCTGCGGGCGCTAATTGATCAAGGATCTCAAGCCAGTTTTATAACCGAACAAGCAGTGCAGAAGTTAAAACTCCCAAAAAGCCGAATCAACGCAATTGTGACTACAGTAAATGAAATAGAGGTGAACGGTATTCAGACATGCGTCGAACTAACGATACAGCCTAGATTTTCATCAGAATTTAAGACGACTACAACAGCTCTGGTTCTCAAAAAACTAACAAGACTATTGCCGTCAGACAATATTATAAACAAATCAACTTGGGAACACACAAGCAACATAGTATTAGCAGATCCTGCGTTTGATGAGCCAACAAAGGTTGATGTAATTCTTGGAGCAGCAATAATGGGAAGAATTCTGATGGATGGTGTACTGCGAGGGCCACCAGGAGCTCCCATAGCCCAAGAGACGGAGTTAGGTTGGATACTATCAGGCGAATTACAACAGCAAGTGCCCACTACATCACCTCAATGCTACGTGTGTGAAGTAGACTTACAGCAAGAACTCCAAAAATTTTGGGAAATCGAGGAAGTAAATACAGATGCAGTCATGACAAGTGAAGATGTAATATGTGAAACTCACTACAGAACTACTCATCGAAGACACTCCGATGGACAATATGTGGTACGATTACCTTTTAAAAAGGACCCTATAGTCGCCAATCTAAGTGGTTCAAGAGATATTGCCATGGCAAGATTGCTCCAAATGGAAAGGAAATTCAAAGGAAATAAAACTCTGGAAATCTTGTACAAGGATTTCATGAATGAATATTTGCAACTTGGTCACATGATTTTAGCAACTGATAAAATCGACACAGCATATTATCTACCTCACCACGCAGTACTGAAACATGACAGTACAACAACAAAACTAAGAGTGGTGTTCGATGGCTCCGCAAAACGCAATAATCAAGAAAGCCTAAACGAAATACTGTTGGTTGGACCGCAAATACAGCAGAACTTAATTTCAATACTAACTAGATGGCGGAAACATAAGGTGGTATTTACATCTGACATCGAAAAAATGTATCGTCAGATAAGAGTAGACATTCGAGACCAAAACTATCAAAGAATTTTATGGCGAAACTCTCCAGACGAACCTATTAACGAATATAAACTAACCACAGTCTCCAATGGAACCGCCAGCGCCCCATTTCTCGCCATACGAACGCTTCAACAATTAGCCAAAGATACAGCCAAGGAGTATCCACTTGCAGAAAAGGTGATCATGAGAGATACATATGTAGATGACATTGTTTCCGGAGGGGATACCTTGGAAGAAGCAAGCAAATTAAGTACAGAACTCATCAGGTCTCTTAAGAGCGGAGGATTCAACTTACGGAAATGGAATAGCAACAATAGAGAGCTGTTACAAAAACTGCCATGGGAATTACGAGAATCAGCTCCAGAATTAGATTTTGATCACGAAAGATCCATTAAAGCACTTGGGGTTCATTGGAGTCCTTCTACTGATTACTTCAAAATAAAGGTGAAACTGCCAGAAGACCGAGACCCGCTGAGCAAACGGGAACTACTATCCGAAGCTGCTAAGATATTCGACCCCATTGGACTACTAGCGCCAGTAACTATTACAATAAAATTACTATTTCAAGAAATTTGGGCAGAAAACCTAGACTGGGATCAGACGCTCCCTGAAAAAGTGAACTTAAAATGGAAACGAATCAAACAAGAATTGCCTCAGCTGTCAAAAATTCAAATACCAAGATGGATTAATTACAGATCTAATGCTGGCTTCTACGAACTGCACGGATTCTCAGATGCTTCAGAAAAAGCATACAGCGCAGCAATTTACTTCAGATCAGTCCAACCAGGTAGAATAAGTGCATCATTGTTAACGGCTAAAACCAAGGTTGCTCCTCTTAAATCAAAACTAACGCTGCCACGGTTAGAACTATGTGGAGCACATCTACTTGCAAGGTTACTAAAGGAAACAGTAGCTAATCTAGATATTCCAAATTTGAAATGTTTTGCCTGGACAGACTCAAAGATCGTACTCGCATGGATTATGGCTGATCCACACAAATGGAAAACATTTGTGGGAAATAGAGTTGCAGAGATACAATCACAAACAAAAAAGGAAAACTGGTATTATGTAAAATCATCAGAGAATCCTGCAGATGTAGCCTCGAGGGGATTATATCCGTCACACTTAGAAGCACATTCCCTGTGGTGGGAAGGTCCACAATGGCTGAAACATGCAAGAATCACATATCCAGGAGTAGAACTTGAGGAAACGGAATTGGAGAAAAGAAAACTTGCAGTTCATTCAGTGATATGCACAGAAGAAACGGACATGTTCGAGCAAATATTACAAAGGCATACCTCACTGTGGAAAATTCTACGCATTGTTGCCTTTTGTAAGCGATTCATAAATAACTTGAAGCAAACACGGAATAAAAGACAGACTGAGTCACTTACTATCAAGGAAATTGAAGAAGCGTCACACTCAATCATAAAATTCGTCCAAGAAAGACATTTTAAAGATGAAATTCATAAATTACGAGAAGGGCAGGAGCTGCCAAGGACAAGTCGATTACTCACACTAAATCCATTCATCGACTCAAATGATATACTACGTGTGGGCGGTAGATTAGAAAAATCAAATTTGACCTTCGATCAGAAACACCCGATTATTATCCCACATAAGGGCGAGTTAACTACACTTATCATAGACCAGGCTCACAAGAAGACACTACACGGAGGAAATAATCTTACTCTGGAAGTAATCCGTCAGAAATACTGGATAATCAATGGATTAAAATCAGTCAAGGGTCAGATACATAAATGCGTTAGATGCCACCGATACAAAGCTGAAATGTCCCAACAACTAATGGGAATGTTGCCCTCGGCCCGAGTCATTCCAAGTCGTCCATTTACTCATACTGGGGTGGACTATGCCGGACCATTCGACTTGCTAGTAAAAACTGGTAGAGGCAGTCGTACATACAAGGGATACATAGCAATTTTCATATGTCTAACTACGAAGGCAATTCACATTGAGGTAGTCACAGATCTGACATCAAAGGCCTTTATAGCCGCCTTTAAGAGATTAGTAAGTCGAAGAGGTCTTGTGGCGCACATGTATAGCGATAATGCCACTAATTTCGTAGGTGCAAGCAAGATAATCAACAATCTTCAACAGCAAGCCACATTTAAAAATGAAGTTAACGAAGCTCTATCGGAAACAGGTACTCAATGGCACTTCACACCTCCATCATCACCACATTTTGGAGGACTGTGGGAAGCTGGCGTGAAATCTACTAAGCACCACATGCGTAGAGTGGTCGGAGAAACAAAATTAACCTATGAAGAAATGACAACACTAATGACTCAAATCGAAGCATGTCTAAATTCTCGTCCATTGTGTCCATTGTCACAAGACCCTGAGAGCCTAGAAGTGTTGACACCTGGTCATTTTCTAACTGGCGCACCTATCATGTCGCCACCTGATGAAAACTATTTGGAAAAATCTCCTAACCTCGTTAAAAGATGGGAGCAAGTGGGACGAATGTACCAAGAATTCTGGAAAAAGTGGTCAACTGAATATCTTGGAAGGCTTCAACAACGACCAAAATGGGCACAGAGAAAGCCAAACCCAGCAAAGGGAGATCTCGTGTTAATAAAGGAAGATAATCTACCCCCATCTCGTTGGGCTCTTGGAAGAATAATTGAGGTACACCCTGGAAGTGATGGGCTCATCAGAGTCGTTACATTAAGAACGAAATCCGGAGTGCTTAAGCGACCTATTACTAAAATCTCAATGCTACCAATTAATAATGATGAGAATACTACACGTGACACTTCAATTGAAGAAATGGACTCTGACAGTGACTCTCCACCACCGCCTCCTGCTCCAAAGGACACAAATAAGGATCAAATATCTAGACAAGGC
>CAWLCO010000064.1:0-27966 GCA_963855945.1 Thereva nobilitata
AAATTAAGTTACATTCATCGGGTTCATCGAAACTAACTTAATTTCACTAAATTCAGCGAGATTAATGAAATTAAGTTACATTCATCGGGTTCATCGAAACTAACTTAATTTCCCTAAATTCAGCGAGATTAATGAAATTAAGTTACATTCATCGGGTTCATCGAAACTAACTTAATTTCACTAAATTCAGCGAGATTAATGAAATTAAGTTACATTCATCGGGTTCATCGAAACTAACTTAATTTCCCCAAATTCAGCGAGATTAATGAAATTAAGTTACATTCATCGGGTTCATCGAAACTAACTTAATTTCACTAAATTCAGCGAGATTAATGAAATTAAGTTACATTCATCGGGTTCATCGAAACTAACTTAATTTCACTAAATTCAGCGAGATTAATGAAATTAAGTTACATTCATCGGGTTCATCGAAACTAACTTAATTTCCCCAAATTCAGCGAGATTAATGAAATTAAGTTACATTCATCGGGTTCATCGAAACTAACTTAATTTCCCCAAATTCAGCGAGATTAATGAAATTAAGTTACATTCATCGGGTTCATCGAAACTAACTTAATTTCCCCAAATTCAGCGAGATTAATGAAATTAAGTTACATTCATCGGGTTCATCGAAACTAACTTAATTTCACTAAATTCAGCGAGATTAATGAAATTAAGTTACATTCATCGGGTTCATCGAAACTAACTTAATTTCCCCAAATTCAGCGAGATTAATGAAATTAAGTTACATTCATCGGGTTCATCGAAACTAACTTAATTTCACTAAATTCAGCGAGATTAATGAAATTAAGTTACATTCATCGGGTTCATCGAAACTAACTTAATTTCACTAAATTCAGCGAGATTAATGAAATTAAGTTACATTCATCGGGTTCATCGAAACTAACTTAATTTCACTAAATTCAGCGAGATTAATGAAATTAAGTTACATTCATCGGGTTCATCGAAACTAACTTAATTTCCCCAAATTCAGCGAGATTAATGAAATTAAGTTACATTCATCGGGTTCATCGAAACTAACTTAATTTCACTAAATTCAGCGAGATTAATGAAATTAAGTTACATTCATCGGGTTCACCGAAACTAACTTAATTTCCCCAAATTCAGCGAGATTAATGAAATTAAGTTACATTCATCGGGTTCATCGAAACTAACTTAATTTCACTAAATTCAGCGAGATTAATGAAATTAAGTTACATTCATCGGGTTCATCGAAACTAACTTAATTTCACTAAATTCAGCGAGATTAATGAAATTAAGTTACATTCATCGGGTTCATCGAAACTAACTTAATTTCCCCAAATTCAGCGAGATTAATGAAATTAAGTTACATTCATCGGGTTCATCGAAACTAACTTAATTTCCCCAAATTCAGCGAGATTAATGAAATTAAGTTACATTCATCGGGTTCATCGAAACTAACTTAATTTCCCCAAATTCAGCGAGATTAATGAAATTAAGTTACATTCATCGGGTTCATCGAAACTAACTTAATTTCACTAAATTCAGCGAGATTAATGAAATTAAGTTACATTCATCGGGTTCATCGAAACTAACTTAATTTCACTAAATTCAGCGAGATTAATGAAATTAAGTTACATTCATCGGGTTCATCGAAACTAACTTAATTTCACTAAATTCAGCGAGATTAATGAAATTAAGTTACATTCATCGGGTTCATCGAAACTAACTTAATTTCACTAAATTCAGCGAGATTAATGAAATTAAGTTACATTCATCGGGTTCATCGAAACTAACTTAATTTCCCCAAATTCAGCGAGATTAATGAAATTAAGTTACATTCATCGGGTTCATCGAAACTAACTTAATTTCACTAAATTCAGCGAGATTAATGAAATTAAGTTACATTCATCGGGTTCATCGAAACTAACTTAATTTCCCCAAATTCAGCGAGATTAATGAAATTAAGTTACATTCATCGGGTTCATCGAAACTAACTTAATTTCACTAAATTCAGCGAGATTAATGAAATTAAGTTACATTCATCGGGTTCATCGAAACTAACTTAATTTCCCCAAATTCAGCGAGATTAATGAAATTAAGTTACATTCATCGGGTTCATCGAAACTAACTTAATTTCACTAAATTCAGCGAGATTAATGAAATTAAGTTACATTCATCGGGTTCATCGAAACTAACTTAATTTCCCCAAATTCAGCGAGATTAATGAAATTAAGTTACATTCATCGGGTTCATCGAAACTAACTTAATTTCCCCAAATTCAGCGAGATTAATGAAATTAAGTTACATTCATCGGGTTCATCGAAACTAACTTAATTTCCCCAAATTCAGCGAGATTAATGAAATTAAGTTACATTCATCGGGTTCATCGAAACTAACTTAATTTCACTAAATTCAGCGAGATTAATGAAATTAAGTTACATTCATCGGGTTCATCGAAACTAACTTAATTTCACTAAATTCAGCGAGGTTAATGAAATTAAGTTACATTCATCGGGTTCATCGAAACTAACTTAATTTCACTAAATTCAGCGAGATTAATGAAATTAAGTTACATTCATCGGGTTCATCGAAACTAACTTAATTTCCCCAAATTCAGCGAGATTAATGAAATTAAGTTACATTCATCGGGTTCATCGAAACTAACTTAATTTCACTAAATTCAGCGAGATTAATGAAATTAAGTTACATTCATCGGGTTCATCGAAACTAACTTAATTTCACTAAATTCAGCGAGATTAATGAAATTAAGTTACATTCATCGGGTTCATCGAAACTAACTTAATTTCCCCAAATTCAGCGAGATTAATGAAATTAAGTTACATTCATCGGGTTCATCGAAACTAACTTAATTTCCCCAAATTCAGCGAGATTAATGAAATTAAGTTACATTCATCGGGTTCATCGAAACTAACTTAATTTCACTAAATTCAGCGAGATTAATGAAATTAAGTTACATTCATCGGGTTCATCGAAACTAACTTAGTTTCACTAAATTCAGCGAGATTAATGAAATTAAGTTACATTCATCGGGTTCATCGAAACTAACTTAATTTCACTAAATTCAGCGAGATTAATGAAATTAAGTTACATTCATCGGGTTCATCGAAACTAACTTAGTTTCACTAAATTCAGCGAGATTAATGAAATTAAGTTACATTCATCGGGTTCATCGAAACTAACTTAATTTCACTAAATTCAGCGAGATTAATGAAATTAAGTTACATTCATCGGGTTCATCGAAACTAACTTAGTTTCACTAAATTCAGCGAGATTAATGAAATTAAGTTACATTCATCGGGTTCATCGAAACTAACTTAATTTCACTAAATTCAGCGAGATTAATGAAATTAAGTTACATTCATCGGGTTCATCGAAACTAACTTAGTTTCACTAAATTCAGCGAGATTAATGAAATTAAGTTACATTCATCGGGTTCATCGAAACTAACTTAGTTTCACTAAATTCAGCGAGATTAATGAAATTAAGTTACATTCATCGGGTTCATCGAAACTAACTTAATTTCCCCAAATTCAGCGAGATTAACGAAATTAAGTTACATTCATCGGGTTCATCGAAACTAACTTAATTTCACTAAATTCAGCGAGATTAATGAAATTAAGTTACATTCATCGGGTTCATCGAAACTAACTTAATTTCCCCAAATTCAGCGAGATTAATGAAATTAAGTTACATTCATCGGGTTCATCGAAACTAACTTAATTTCACTAAATTCAGCGAGATTAATGAAATTAAGTTACATTCATCGGGTTCATCGAAACTAACTTAATTTCCCCAAATTCAGCGAGATTAATGAAATTAAGTTACATTCATCGGGTTCATCGAAACTAACTTAATTTCCCCAAATTCAGCGAGATTAATGAAATTAAGTTACATTCATCGGGTTCATCGAAACTAACTTAATTTCACTAAATTCAGCGAGATTAATGAAATTAAGTTACATTCATCGGGTTCATCGAAACTAACTTAATTTCACTAAATTCAGCGAGATTAATGAAATTAAGTTACATTCATCGGGTTCATCGAAACTAACTTAATTTCACTAAATTCAGCGAGATTAATGAAATTAAGTTACATTCATCGGGTTCATCGAAACTAACTTAGTTTCACTAAATTCAGCGAGATTAATGAAATTAAGTTACATTCATCGGGTTCATCGAAACTAACTTAATTTCCCCAAATTCAGCGAGATTAATGAAATTAAGTTACATTCATCGGGTTCATCGAAACTAACTTAGTTTCACTAAATTCAGCGAGATTAATGAAATTAAGTTACATTCATCGGGTTCATCGAAACTAACTTAATTTCCCCAAATTCAGCGAGATTAATGAAATTAAGTTACATTCATCGGGTTCATCGAAACTAACTTAATTTCCCCAAATTCAGCGAGATTAATGAAATTAAGTTACATTCATCGGGTTCATCGAAACTAACTTAATTTCACTAAATTCAGCGAGATTAATGAAATTAAGTTACATTCATCGGGTTCATCGAAACTAACTTAGTTTCACTAAATTCAGCGAGATTAATGAAATTAAGTTACATTCATCGGGTTCATCGAAACTAACTTAATTTCACTAAATTCAGCGAGATTAATGAAATTAAGTTACATTCATCGGGTTCATCGAAACTAACTTAATTTCCCCAAATTCAGCGAGATTAATGAAATTAAGTTACATTCATCGGGTTCATCGAAACTAACTTAATTTCACTAAATTCAGCGAGATTAATGAAATTAAGTTACATTCATCGGGTTCATCGAAACTAACTTAATTTCCCCAAATTCAGCGAGATTAATGAAATTAAGTTACATTCATCGGGTTCATCGAAACTAACTTAATTTCCCCAAATTCAGCGAGATTAATGAAATTAAGTTACATTCATCGGGTTCATCGAAACTAACTTAATTTCACTAAATTCAGCGAGATTAATGAAATTAAGTTACATTCATCGGGTTCATCGAAACTAACTTAATTTCACTAAATTCAGCGAGATTAATGAAATTAAGTTACATTCATCGGGTTCATCGAAACTAACTTAATTTCACTAAATTCAGCGAGATTAATGAAATTAAGTTACATTCATCGGGTTCATCGAAACTAACTTAGTTTCACTAAATTCAGCGAGATTAATGAAATTAAGTTACATTCATCGGGTTCATCGAAACTAACTTAATTTCCCCAAATTCAGCGAGATTAATGAAATTAAGTTACATTCATCGGGTTCATCGAAACTAACTTAGTTTCACTAAATTCAGCGATATTAATGAAATTAAGTTACATTCATCGGGTTCATCGAAACTAACTTAATTTCCCCAAATTCAGCGAGATTAATGAAATTAAGTTACATTCATCGGGTTCATCGAAACTAACTTAATTTCCCCAAATTCAGCGAGATTAATGAAATTAAGTTACATTCATCGGGTTCATCGAAACTAACTTAATTTCACTAAATTCAGCGAGATTAATGAAATTAAGTTACATTCATCGGGTTCATCGAAACTAACTTAGTTTCACTAAATTCAGCGAGATTAATGAAATTAAGTTACATTCATCGGGTTCATCGAAACTAACTTAATTTCACTAAATTCAGCGAGATTAATGAAATTAAGTTACATTCATCGGGTTCATCGAAACTAATTTAATTTCACTAAATTCAGCGAGATTAATGAAATTAAGTTACATTCATCGGGTTCATCGAAACTAACTTAGTTTCACTAAATTCAGCGAGATTAATGAAATTAAGTTACATTCATCGGGTTCATCGAAACTAACTTAATTTCACTAAATTCAGCGAGATTAATGAAATTAAGTTACATTCATCGGGTTCATCGAAACTAACTTAGTTTCACTAAATTCAGCGAGATTAATGAAATTAAGTTACATTCATCGGGTTCATCGAAACTAACTTAATTTCACTAAATTCAGCGAGATTAATGAAATTAAGTTACATTCATCGGGTTCATCGAAACTAACTTAGTTTCACTAAATTCAGCGAGATTAATGAAATTAAGTTACATTCATCGGGTTCATCGAAACTAACTTAATTTCCCCAAATTCAGCGAGATTAATGAAATTAAGTTACATTCATCGGGTTCATCGAAACTAACTTAATTTCACTAAATTCAGCGAGATTAATGAAATTAAGTTACATTCATCGGGTTCATCGAAACTAACTTAATTTCACTAAATTCAGCGAGATTAATGAAATTAAGTTACATTCATCGGGTTCATCGAAACTAACTTAATTTCACTAAATTCAGCGAGATTAATGAAATTAAGTTACATTCATCGGGTTCATCGAAACTAACTTAGTTTCACTAAATTCAGCGAGATTAATGAAATTAAGTTACATTCATCGGGTTCATCGAAACTAACTTAATTTCCCCAAATTCAGCGAGATTAATGAAATTAAGTTACATTCATCGGGTTCATCGAAACTAACTTAGTTTCACTAAATTCAGCGAGATTAATGAAATTAAGTTACATTCATCGGGTTCATCGAAACTAACTTAATTTCCCCAAATTCAGCGAGATTAATGAAATTAAGTTACATTCATCGGGTTCATCGAAACTAACTTAATTTCACTAAATTCAGCGAGATTAATGAAATTAAGTTACATTCATCGGGTTCATCGAAACTAACTTAATTTCCCCAAATTCAGCGAGATTAATGAAATTAAGTTACATTCATCGGGTTCATCGAAACTAACTTAGTTTCACTAAATTCAGCGAGATTAATGAAATTAAGTTACATTCATCGGGTTCATCGAAACTAACTTAATTTCCCCAAATTCAGCGAGATTAATGAAATTAAGTTACATTCATCGGGTTCATCGAAACTAACTTAATTTCCCCAAATTCAGCGAGATTAATGAAATTAAGTTACATTCATCGGGTTCATCGAAACTAACTTAATTTCACTAAATTCAGCGAGATTAACGAAATTAAGTTACATTCATCGGGTTCATCGAAACTAACTTAGTTTCACTAAATTCAGCGAGATTAATGAAATTAAGTTACCTTCATCGGGTTCATCGAAACTAACTTAATTTCACTAAATTCAGCGAGATTAATGAAATTAAGTTACATTCATCGGGTTCATCGAAACTAACTTAATTTCCCCAAATTCAGCGAGATTAATGAAATTAAGTTACATTCATCGGGTTCATCGAAACTAACATAATTTCACTAAATTCAGCGAGATTAATGAAATTAAGTTACATTCATCGGGTTCATCGAAAGTAACTTAATTTCACCAAATTCAGCGAGATTAACGAAATTAAGTTACATTCATCGGGTTCATCGAATCTAACTTAGTTTCCCCAAATTCAGCGAGATTAATGAAATTAAGTTACATTCATCGGGTTCATCGAAACTAACTTAGTTTCACTAAATTCAGCGAGATTAATGAAATTAAGTTACATTCATCGGGTTCATCGAAACTAACTTAATTTCCCCAAATTCAGCGAGATTAATGAAATTAAGTTACATTCATCGGGTTCATCGAAACTAACTTAATTTCACTAAATTCAGCGAGATTAATGAAATTAAGTTACATTCATCGGGTTCATCGAAACTAACTTAATTTCCCCAAATTCAGCGAGATTAATGAAATTAAGTTACATTCATCGGGTTCATCGAAACTAACTTAGTTTCACTAAATTCAGCGAGATTAATGAAATTAAGTTACATTCATCGGGTTCATCGAAACTAACTTAATTTCCCCAAATTCAGCGAGATTAATGAAATTAAGTTACATTCATCGGGTTCATCGAAACTAACTTAATTTCACTAAATTCAGCGAGATTAACGAAATTAAGTTACATTCATCGGGTTCATCGAATCTAACTTAGTTTCCCCAAATTCAGCGAGATTAATGAAATTAAGTTACATTCATCGGGTTCATCGAAACTAACTTAATTTCCCCAAATTCAGCGAGATTAATGAAATTAAGTTACATTCATCGGGTTCATCGAAAGTAACTTAATTTCACCAAATTCAGCGAGATTAACGAAATTAAGTTACATTCATCGGGTTCATCGAATCTAACTTAGTTTCCCCAAATTCAGCGAGATTAATGAAATTAAGTTACATTCATCGGGTTCATCGAATCTAACTTAGTTTCACTAAATTCAGCGAGATTAATGAAATTAAGTTACATTCATCGGGTTCATCGAAACTAACTTAATTTCCCCAAATTCAGCGAGATTAATGAAATTAAGTTACATTCATCGGGTTCATCGAAAGTAACTTAATTTCACCAAATTCAGCGAGATTAACGAAATTAAGTTACATTCATCGGGTTCATCGAATCTAACTTAGTTTCCCCAAATTCAGCGAGATTAATGAAATTAAGTTACATTCATCGGGTTCATCGAAACTAACTTAATTTCCCCAAATTCAGCGAGATTAATGAAATTAAGTTACATTCATCGGGTTCATCGAAACTAACTTAATTTCACTAAATTCAGCGAGATTAACGAAATTAAGTTACATTCATCGGGTTCATCGAAACTAACTTAGTTTCACTAAATTCAGCGAGATTAATGAAATTAAGTTACATTCATCGGGTTCATCGAAACTAACTTAATTTCACTAAATTCAGCGAGATTAATGAAATTAAGTTACATTCATCGGGTTCATCGAAACTAACTTAATTTCCCCAAATTCAGCGAGATTAATGAAATTAAGTTACATTCATCGGGTTCATCGAAACTAACATAATTTCACTAAATTCAGCGAGATTAATGAAATTAAGTTACATTCATCGGGTTCATCGAAAGTAACTTAATTTCACCAAATTCAGCGAGATTAACGAAATTAAGTTACATTCATCGGGTTCATCGAATCTAACTTAGTTTCCCCAAATTCAGCGAGATTAATGAAATTAAGTTACATTCATCGGGTTCATCGAAACTAACTTAGTTTCACTAAATTCAGCGAGATTAATGAAATTAAGTTACATTCATCGGGTTCATCGAAACTAACTTAATTTCCCCAAATTCAGCGAGATTAATGAAATTAAGTTACATTCATCGGGTTCATCGAAACTAACTTAATTTCACTAAATTCAGCGAGATTAATGAAATTAAGTTACATTCATCGGGTTCATCGAAACTAACTTAATTTCCCCAAATTCAGCGAGATTAATGAAATTAAGTTACATTCATCGGGTTCATCGAAACTAACTTAGTTTCACTAAATTCAGCGAGATTAATGAAATTAAGTTACATTCATCGGGTTCATCGAAACTAACTTAATTTCCCCAAATTCAGCGAGATTAATGAAATTAAGTTACATTCATCGGGTTCATCGAAACTAACATAATTTCACTAAATTCAGCGAGATTAATGAAATTAAGTTACATTCATCGGGTTCATCGAAAGTAACTTAATTTAACCAAATTCAGCGAGATTAACGAAATTAAGTTACATTCATCGGGTTCATCGAATCTAACTTAGTTTCCCCAAATTCAGCGAGATTAATGAAATTAAGTTACATTCATCGCGTTCATCGAAACTAACTTAGTTTCACTAAATTCAGCGAGATTAATGAAATTAAGTTACATTCATCGGGTTCATCGAAACTAACTTAATTTCCCCAAATTCAGCGAGATTAATGAAATTAAGTTACATTCATCGGGTTCATCGAAACTAACTTAATTTCACTAAATTCAGCGAGATTAATGAAATTAAGTTACATTCATCGGGTTCATCGAAACTAACTTAATTTCCCCAAATTCAGCGAGATTAATGAAATTAAGTTACATTCATCGGGTTCATCGAAACTAACTTAGTTTCACTAAATTCAGCGAGATTAATGAAATTAAGTTACATTCATCGGGTTCATCGAAACTAACTTAATTTCCCCAAATTCAGCGAGATTAATGAAATTAAGTTACATTCATCGGGTTCATCGAAACTAACTTAATTTCACTAAATTCAGCGAGATTAACGAAATTAAGTTACATTCATCGGGTTCATCGAATCTAACTTAGTTTCCCCAAATTCAGCGAGATTAATGAAATTAAGTTACATTCATCGGGTTCATCGAAACTAACTTAATTTCCCCAAATTCAGCGAGATTAATGAAATTAAGTTACATTCATCGGGTTCATCGAAAGTAACTTAATTTCACCAAATTCAGCGAGATTAACGAAATTAAGTTACATTCATCGGGTTCATCGAATCTAACTTAGTTTCCCCAAATTCAGCGAGATTAATGAAATTAAGTTACATTCATCGGGTTCATCGAATCTAACTTAGTTTCACTAAATTCAGCGAGATTAATGAAATTAAGTTACATTCATCGGGTTCATCGAAACTAACTTAATTTCCCCAAATTCAGCGAGATTAATGAAATTAAGTTACATTCATCGGGTTCATCGAAAGTAACTTAATTTCACCAAATTCAGCGAGATTAACGAAATTAAGTTACATTCATCGGGTTCATCGAATCTAACTTAGTTTCCCCAAATTCAGCGAGATTAATGAAATTAAGTTACATTCATCGGGTTCATCGAAACTAACTTAATTTCACTAAATTCAGCGAGATTAATGAAATTAAGTTACATTCATCGGGTTCATCGAAACTAACTTAATTTCCCCAAATTCAGCGAGATTAATGAAATTAAGTTACATTCATCGGGTTCATCGAAACTAACTTAATTTCCCCAAATTCAGCGAGATTAATGAAATTAAGTTACATTCATCGGGTTCATCGAAACTAACTTAATTTCACTAAATTCAGCGAGATTAATGAAATTAAGTTACATTCATCGGGTTCATCGAAACTAACTTAATTTCCCCAAATTCAGCGAGATTAATGAAATTAAGTTACATTCATCGGGTTCATCGAAACTAACTTAATTTCACTAAATTCAGCGAGATTAATGAAATTAAGTTACATTCATCGGGTTCATCGAAACTAACTTAATTTCACCAAATTCAGCGAGATTAACGAAATTAAGTTACATTCATCGGGTTCATCGAAACTAACTTAATTTCACTAAATTCAGCGAGATTAATGAAATTAAGTTACATTCATCGGGTTCATCGAAACTAACTTAATTTCACCAAATTCAGCGAGATTAATGAAATTAAGTTACATTCATCGGGTTCATCGAAACTAACTTAATTTCACTAAATTCAGCGAAATTAATGAAATTAAGTTACATTCATCGGGTTCATCGAAACTAACTTAATTTCCCCAAATTCAGCGAGATTAATGAAATTAAGTTACATTCATCGGGTTCATCGAAACTAACTTAGTTTCACTAAATTCAGCGAGATTAATGAAATTAAGTTACATTCATCGGGTTCATCGAAACTAACTTAGTTTCACTAAATTCAGCGAGATTAATGAAATTAAGTTACATTCATCGGGTTCATCGAAACTAACTTAATTTCCCCAAATTCAGCGAGATTAATGAAATTAAGTTACATTCATCGGGTTCATCGAAACTAACTTAATTTCACTAAATTCAGCGAGATTAACGAAATTAAGTTACATTCATCGGGTTCATCGAAACTAACTTAGTTTCACTAAATTCAGCGAGATTAATGAAATTAAGTTACATTCATCGGGTTCATCGAAACTAACTTAATTTCACTAAATTCAGCGAGATTAATGAAATTAAGTTACATTCATCGGGTTCATCGAAACTAACTTAATTTCACTAAATTCAGCGAGATTAATGAAATTAAGTTACATTCATCGGGTTCATCGAAACTAACTTAATTTCCCCAAATTCAGCGAGATTAATGAAATTAAGTTACATTCATCGGGTTCATCGAAACTAACTTAGTTTCACTAAATTCAGCGAGATTAATGAAATTAAGTTACATTCATCGGGTTCATCGAAACTAACTTAATTTCCCCAAATTCAGCGAGATTAATGAAATTAAGTTACATTCATCGGGTTCATCGAAACTAACTTAATTTCACTAAATTCAGCGAGATTAATGAAATTAAGTTACATTCATCGGGTTCATCGAAACTAACTTAATTTCACTAAATTCAGCGAGATTAATGAAATTAAGTTACATTCATCGGGTTCATCGAAACTAACTTAGTTTCACTAAATTCAGCGAGATTAATGAAATTAAGTTACATTCATCGGGTTCACCGAAACTAACTTAATTTCCCCAAATTCAGCGAGATTAATGAAATTAAGTTACATTCATCGGGTTCATCGAAACTAACTTAATTTCACTAAATTCAGCGAGATTAATGAAATTAAGTTACATTCATCGGGTTCATCGAAACTAACTTAGTTTCACTAAATTCAGCGAGATTAATGAAATTAAGTTACATTCATCGGGTTCACCGAAACTAACTTAATTTCCCCAAATTCAGCGAGATTAATGAAATTAAGTTACATTCATCGGGTTCATCGAAACTAACTTAATTTCACTAAATTCAGCGAGATTAATGAAATTAAGTTACATTCATCGGGTTCATCGAAACTAACTTAATTTCCCCAAATTCAGCGAGATTAATGAAATTAAGTTACATTCATCGGGTTCATCGAAACTAACTTAATTTCACTAAATTCAGCGAGATTAATGAAATTAAGTTACATTCATCGGGTTCATCGAAACTAACTTAATTTCCCCAAATTCAGCGAGATTAATGAAATTAAGTTACATTCATCGGGTTCATCGAAACTAACTTAATTTCACTAAATTCAGCGAGATTAATGAAATTAAGTTACATTCATCGGGTTCATCGAAACTAACTTAATTTCCCCAAATTCAGCGAGATTAATGAAATTAAGTTACATTCATCGGGTTCATCGAAACTAACTTAATTTCACTAAATTCAGCGAGATTAATGAAATTAAGTTACATTCATCGGGTTCATCGAAACTAACTTAATTTCCCCAAATTCAGCGAGATTAATGAAATTAAGTTACATTCATCGGGTTCATCGAAACTAACTTAATTTCACTAAATTCAGCGAGATTAATGAAATTAAGTTACATTCATCGGGTTCATCGAAACTAACTTAATTTCCCCAAATTCAGCGAGATTAATGAAATTAAGTTACATTCATCGGGTTCATCGAAACTAACTTAATTTCACTAAATTCAGCGAGATTAATGAAATTAAGTCACATTCATCGGGTTCATCGAAACTAACTTAATTTCACTAAATTCAGCGAGATTAATGAAATTAAGTTACATTCATCGGGTTCATTGAAAGTAACTTAATTTCACCAAATTCAGCGAGATTAACGAAATTAAGTTACATTCATCGGGTTCATCGAAACTAACTTAATTTCACTAAATTCAGCGAGATTAATGAAATTAAGTTACATTCATCGGGTTCATCGAAACTAACTTAATTTCACTAAATTCAGCGAGATTAATGAAATTAAGTTACATTCATCGGGTTCATCGAAACTAACTTAATTTCCCCAAATTCAGCGAGATTAATGAAATTAAGTTACATTCATCGGGTTCATCGAAACTAACTTAATTTCCCCAAATTCAGCGAGATTAATGAAATTAAGTTACATTCATCGGGTTCATCGAAACTAACTTAATTTCACTAAATTCAGCGAGATTAATGAAATTAAGTTACATTCATCGGGTTCATCGAAACTAACTTAATTTCACTGAATTCAGCGAGATTAATGAAATTAAGTTACATTCATCGGGTTCATCGAAACTAACTTAGTTTCACTAAATTCAGCGAGATTAATGAAATTAAGTTACATTCATCGGGTTCATCGAAACTAACTTAGTTTCACTAAATTCAGCGAGATTAATGAAATTAAGTTACATTCATCGGGTTCATCGAAACTAACTTAATTTCACTAAATTCAGCGAGATTAATGAAATTAAGTTACATTCATCGGGTTCATCGAAACTAACTTAATTTCACTAAATTCAGCGAGATTAATGAAATTAAGTTACATTCATCGGGTTCATCGAAACTAACTTAATTTCCCCAAATTCAGCGAGATTAATGAAATTAAGTTACATTCATCGGGTTCATCGAAACTAACTTAATTTCACTAAATTCAGCGAGATTAATGAAATTAAGTTACATTCATCGGGTTCATCGAAACTAACTTAATTTCCCCAAATTCAGCGAGATTAATGAAATTAAGTTACATTCATCGGGTTCATCGAAACTAACTTAATTTCACTAAATTCAGCGAGATTAATGAAATTAAGTTACATTCATCGGGTTCATCGAAACTAACTTAATTTCACTAAATTCAGCGAGATTAATGAAATTAAGTTACATTCATCGGGTTCATCGAAACTAACTTAATTTCACTAAATTCAGCGAGATTAATGAAATTAAGTTACATTCATCGGGTTCATCGAAACTAACTTAATTTCCCCAAATTCAGCGAGATTAATGAAATTAAGTTACATTCATCGGGTTCATCGAAACTAACTTAATTTCACTAAATTCAGCGAGATTAATGAAATTAAGTTACATTCATCGGGTTCACCGAAACTAACTTAATTTCACTGAATTCAGCGAGATTAATGAAATTAAGTTACATTCATCGGGTTCATCGAAACTAACTTAGTTTCACTAAATTCAGCGAGATTAATGAAATTAAGTTACATTCATCGGGTTCATCGAAACTAACTTAATTTCCCCAAATTCAGCGAGATTAATGAAATTAAGTTACATTCATCGGGTTCATCGAAACTAACTTAATTTCCCCAAATTCAGCGAGATTAATGAAATTAAGTTACATTCATCGGGTTCATCGAAACTAACTTAATTTCACTAAATTCAGCGAGATTAATGAAATTAAGTTACATTCATCGGGTTCATCGAAACTAACTTAATTTCACTGAATTCAGCGAGATTAATGAAATTAAGTTACATTCATCGGGTTCATCGAAACTAACTTAGTTTCACTAAATTCAGCGAGATTAATGAAATTAAGTTACATTCATCGGGTTCATCGAAACTAACTTAGTTTCACTAAATTCAGCGAGATTAATGAAATTAAGTTACATTCATCGGGTTCATCGAAACTAACTTAATTTCACTAAATTCAGCGAGATTAATGAAATTAAGTTACATTCATCGGGTTCATCGAAACTAACTTAATTTCACTAAATTCAGCGAGATTAATGAAATTAAGTTACATTCATCGGGTTCATCGAAACTAACTTAATTTCACTAAATTCAGCGAGATTAATGAAATTAAGTTACATTCATCGGGTTCATCGAAACTAACTTAATTTCCCCAAATTCAGCGAGATTAATGAAATTAAGTTACATTCATCGGGTTCATCGAAACTAACTTAATTTCACTAAATTCAGCGAGATTAATGAAATTAAGTTACATTCATCGGGTTCATCGAAACTAACTTAATTTCCAAAAATTCAGCGAGATTAATGAAATTAAGTTACATTCATCGGGTTCATCGAAACTAACTTAATTTCACTAAATTCAGCGAGATTAATGAAATTAAGTTACATTCATCGGGTTCACCGAAACTAACTTAATTTCCCCAAATTCAGCGAGATTAATGAAATTAAGTTACATTCATCGGGTTCATCGAAACTAACTTAATTTCCCCAAAATTCAGCGAGATTAATGAAATTAAGTTACATTCATCGGGTTCATCGAAACTAACTTAATTTCCCCAAATTCAGCGAGATTAATGAAATTAAGTTACATTCATCGGGTTCATCGAAACTAACTTAATTTCCCCAAATTCAGCGAGATTAATGAAATTAAGTTACATTCATCGGGTTCATCGAAACTAACTTAATTTCACTAAATTCAGCGAGATTAATGAAATTAAGTTACATTCATCGGGTTCATCGAAATTAATTTAATTTCACTAAATTCAGCGAGATTAATGAAATTAAGTTACATTCATCGGGTTCATCGAAACTAACTTAATTTCACTAAATTCAGCGAGATTAATGAAATTAAGTTACATTCATCGGGTTCATCGAAACTAACTTAATTTCCCCAAATTCAGCGAGATTAATGAAATTAAGTTACATTCATCGGGTTCATCGAAACTAACTTAATTTCACTAAATTCAGCGAGATTAATGAAATTAAGTTACATTCATCGGGTTCATCGAAACTAACTTAATTTCCCCAAATTCAGCGAGATTAATGAAATTAAGTTACATTCATCGGGTTCATCGAAACTAACTTAATTTCACTAAATTCAGCGAGATTAATGAAATTAAGTTACATTCATCGGGTTCATCGAAACTAACTTAATTTCACTAAATTCAGCGAGATTAACGAAATTAAGTTACATTCATCGGGTTCATCGAAACTAACTTAATTTCACTAAATTCAGCGAGATTAACGAAATTAAGTTACATTCATCGGGTTCATCGAAACTAACTTAATTTCACTAAATTCAGCGAGATTAATGAAATTAAGTTACATTCATCGGGTTCATCGAAACTAACTTAATTTCACTAAATTCAGCGAGATTAATGAAATTAAGTTACATTCATCGGGTTCATCGAAACTAACTTAATTTCACTAAATTCAGCGAGATTAATGAAATTAAGTTACATTCATCGGGTTCATCGAAACTAACTTAAT
Source organism: Thereva nobilitata (assembly GCA_963855945.1). Classification (NCBI taxonomy): domain Eukaryota; kingdom Metazoa; phylum Arthropoda; class Insecta; order Diptera; family Therevidae; genus Thereva; species Thereva nobilitata. Next base: position 16,593 of record CAWLCO010000064.1, read on the forward strand.
TTCCCCAAATTCAGCGAGATTAATGAAATTAAGTTACATTCATCGGGTTCATCGAAACTAACTTAATTTCACTAAATTCAGCGAGATTAATGAAATTAAGTTACATTCATCGGGTTCATCGAAACTAACTTAATTTCCCCAAATTCAGCGAGATTAATGAAATTAAGTTACATTCATCGGGTTCATCGAAACTAACTTAATTTCACTAAATTCAGCGAGATTAATGAAATTAAGTTACATTCATCGGGTTCATCGAAACTAACTTAATTTCACTAAATTCAGCGAGATTAATGAAATTAAGTTACATTCATCGGGTTCATCGAAACTAACTTAATTTCCCCAAATTCAGCGAGATTAATGAAATTAAGTTACATTCATCGGGTTCATCGAAACTAACTTAATTTCACTAAATTCAGCGAGATTAATGAAATTAAGTTACATTCATCGGGTTCATCGAAACTAACTTAGTTTCACTAAATTCAGCGAGATTAATGAAATTAAGTTACATTCATCGGGTTCATCGAAACTAACTTAGTTTCACTAAATTCAGCGAGATTAATGAAATTAAGTTACATTCATCGGGTTCACCGAAACTAACTTAATTTCCCCAAATTCAGCGAGATTAATGAAATTAAGTTACATTCATCGGGTTCATCGAAACTAACTTAATTTCACTAAATTCAGCGAGATTAATGAAATTAAGTTACATTCATCGGGTTCATCGAAACTAACTTAATTTCACTAAATTCAGCGAGATTAATGAAATTAAGTTACATTCATCGGGTTCATCGAAACTAACTTAATTTCCCCAAATTCAGCGAGATTAATGAAATTAAGTTACATTCATCGGGTTCATCGAAACTAACTTAATTTCACTAAATTCAGCGAGATTAATGAAATTAAGTTACATTCATCGGGTTCATCGAAACTAACTTAGTTTCACTAAATTCAGCGAGATTAATGAAATTAAGTTACATTCATCGGGTTCATCGAAACTAACTTAGTTTCACTAAATTCAGCGAGATTAATGAAATTAAGTTACATTCATCGGGTTCACCGAAACTAACTTAATTTCCCCAAATTCAGCGAGATTAATGAAATTAAGTTACATTCATCGGGTTCATCGAAACTAACTTAATTTCACTAAATTCAGCGAGACTAATGAAATTAAGTTACATTCATCGGGTTCATCGAAACTAACTTAATTTCCCCAAATTCAGCGAGATTAATGAAATTAAGTTACATTCATCGGGTTCATCGAAACTAACTTAATTTCACTAAATTCAGCGAGATTAATGAAATTAAGTTACATTCATCGGGTTCATCGAAACTAACTTAATTTCACTAAATTCAGCGAGATTAATGAAATTAAGTTACATTCATCGGGTTCATCGAAACTAACTTAATTTCCCCAAATTCAGCGAGATTAATGAAATTAAGTTACATTCATCGGGTTCATCGAAACTAACTTAATTTCACTAAATTCAGCGAGATTAATGAAATTAAGTTACATTCATCGGGTTCATCGAAACTAACTTAATTTCACCAAATTCGGCGAGATTAATGAAATTAAGTTACATTCATCGGGTTCATCGAAACTAACTTAATTTCACTAAATTCAGCGAGATTAATGAAATTAAGTTACATTCATCGGGTTCATCGAAACTAACTTAATTTCACTAAATTCAGCGAGATTAATGAAATTAAGTTACATTCATCGGGTTCATCGAAACTAACTTAATTTCACTAAATTCAGCGAGATTAATGAAATTAAGTTACATTCATCGGGTTCATCGAAACTAACTTAATTTCCCCAAATTCAGCGAGATTAATGAAATTAAGTTACATTCATCGGGTTCATCGAAACTAACTTAATTTCACTAAATTCAGCGAGATTAATGAAATTAAGTTACATTCATCGGGTTCATCGAAACTAACTTAATTTCACTAAATTCAGCGAGATTAATGAAATTAAGTTACATTCATCGGGTTCATCGAAACTAACTTAGTTTCCCTAAATTCAGCGAGATTAATGAAATTAAGTTACATTCATCGGGTTCATCGAAACTAACTTAATTTCACTAAATTCAGCGAGATTAATGAAATTAAGTTACATTCATCGGGTTCATCGAAACTAACTTAGTTTCACTAAATTCAGCGAGATTAATGAAATTAAGTTACATTCATCGGGTTCATCGAAACTAACTTAATTTCACTAAATTCAGCGAGATTAATGAAATTAAGTTACATTCATCGGGTTCATCGAAACTAACTTAGTTTCACTAAATTCAGCGAGATTAATGAAATTAAGTTACATTCATCGGGTTCATCGAAACTAACTTAATTTCACTAAATTCAGCGAGATTAATGAAATTAAGTTACATTCATCGGGTTCATCGAAACTAACTTAGTTTCACTAAATTCAGCGAGATTAATGAAATTAAGTTACATTCATCGGGTTCATCGAAACTAACTTAATTTCACTAAATTCAGCGAGATTAATGAAATTAAGTTACATTCATCGGGTTCATCGAAACTAACTTAATTTCCCCAAATTCAGCGAGATTAATGAAATTAAGTTACATTCATCGGGTTCATCGAAACTAATAGTCCAGTAAGTGAGGGTTTTTACCTACAAAAACTATTAACAGGCTAAAAAGGTATATAAAAAATAGGAAATTTTCCGTAGAATTCAATGAACTATTTTTAAAACAAATGACGCGCTTGCGTCCTTTTCAAAATGGCGCCCAAAGTTAGCGAAAAACAGTTTTTTACGTTTAAAAAAGAAACTTGGTGTTGTACAAAAAAAAATTGAATGGCAAAGTTGTGTAACTCTTTAATACGGATCGAACTGCCGTGGTCCGGTCTCAAAATATTGCAAACTCAATTAGTAATTGCAAAAAAACCGCTAAAAATCGCTATTTTTTGAAATACCTGTAGCTCCGTGAAAAGACGATATTTTTTAACGAACCACGGTGAAAGCGTAGTTCAATGTAAGTCGAATAAGAGCGTTTTTACAGATTTGCAAAATATTGCAAGATTTTTGCAAAATTCGATTTTTTCGAAAAAAACGCGTTTTTTTCAATGTCCAATAGCTCATACAGGCCATCATATTTTTACACCCTACCGGTACCATAATTTTCTTTAACAGTTGCGCTTACATGTACAATTAATGCGCATATCAAAAAATGATCCCTAATATGTGCAAAATTAGTCAAAAAATCAATATTTTTTTATACCCCAAAAAACCATGAATATATTTGTGATTTTTAATTACATTGGAATGCCATCATTGCCAATCGAAAGCTGACATTTTTCTACAAATTTACAAAAAAAAATTTTTGCTCTCCGACCTTCTTGAGCCGAGATAATTTTTGTTTTTGAAAAAAATCGTGTGGCGCCATCTTTTGAGATAAGTCGTTGAAATTTGCAGGGGTCACTGCTGAATACTTATATTTTCAATAAAAAATTCCCGCAACTTTATCGGCCGTTGCTGAGCATTGTAAAATCAATTAAACTCGCAGCTCTATGCTGCGGCGCGCATTAGCTGGCGCTATAGTCCGGTCAAAATAGACGAAAAAAGCTCAAGATTGGTGATAATTCGGAAGTTGCTGAAAATTGAGCCCTTACAAATATCATTATAAATAAAATGTTGAATCCCCCATCGATCGGTCGGTGTCAAATATTTTTATTCAAGGTCAAAAGGTCAAAATATCAGTTTTTGGCAAATATCTGCTAAACGGTAAGTTTTATCACAAAAAAGTTTCCACAAAGTTTGTAGATTATGCGATTATCCACAAAAATAGATATTATACATTTTCCTGTACAAATTGCCATTCATGAGATAACGCCGTTTTAAAGATTTAAAATACTCATATGCACTCATTCGCGACTTGTATAGGCATCAGACGTTCAATAAGACCTTTGTTGGACTACCAGGAATCACCCCTGATAATATTAGCCACGTAGAAAGGATTTATTGAACGTCTGATGCCTATACAAGTCGCGAATGAGTGCATATGAGTATTTTAAATCTTTAAAACGGCGTTATCTCATGAATGGCAATTTGTACAGGAAAATGTATAATATCTATTTTTGTGGATAATCGCATAATCTACAAACTTTGTGGAAACTTTTTTGTGATAAAACTTACCGTTTAGCAGATATTTGCCAAAAACTGATATTTTGACCTTTTGACCTTGAATAAAAATATTTGGCACCGACCGATCGATGGGGGATTCAACATTTTATTTATAATGATATTTGTAAGGGCTCAATTTTCAGCAACTTCCGAATTATCACCAATCTTGAGCTTTTTTCGTCTATTTTGACCGGACTATAGCGCCAGCTAATGCGCGCCGCAGCATAGAGCTGCGAGTTTAATTGATTTTACAATGCTCAGCAACGGCCGATAAAGTTGCGGGAATTTTTTATTGAAAATATAAGTATTCAGCAGTGACCCCTGCAAATTTCAACGACTTATCTCAAAAGATGGCGCCACACGATTTTTTTCAAAAACAAAAATTATCTCGGCTCAAGAAGGTCGGAGAGCAAAATTTTTTTTTGTAAATTTGTAGAAAAATGTCAGCTTTCGATTGGCAATGATGGCATTCCAATGTAATTAAAAATCACAAATATATTCATGGTTTTTTGGGGTATAAAAAAATATTGATTTTTTGACTAATTTTGCACATATTAGGGATCATTTTTTGATATGCGCATTAATTGTACATGTAAGCGCAACTGTTAAAGAAAATTATGGTACCGGTAGGGTGTAAAAATATGATGGCCTGTATGAGCTATTGGACATTGAAAAAAACGCGTTTTTTTCGAAAAAATCGAATTTTGCAAAAATCTTGCAATATTTTGCAAATCTGTAAAAACGCTCTTATTCGACTTACATTGAACTACGCTTTCACCGTGGTTCGTTAAAAAATATCGTCTTTTCACGGAGCTACAGGTATTTCAAAAAATATCGATTTTTAGCGGTTTTTTTGCAATTACTAATTGAGTTTGCAATATTTTGAGACCGGACCACGGCAGTTCGATCCGTATTAAAGAGTTACACAACTTTGCCATTCAATTTTTTTTTGTACAACACCAAGTTTCTTTTTTAAACGTAAAAAACTGTTTTTCGCTAACTTTGGGCGCCATTTTGAAAAGGACGCAAGCGCGTCATTTGTTTTAAAAATAGTTCATTGAATTCTACGGAAAATTTCCTATTTTTTACATACCTTTGTAGCCTGTTAATCGTTTTTGCAAAAAAACGCGATTTTTTCGACAGATTTACTGGACTATAACTTAATTTCACTAAATTCAGCGAGATTAATGAAATTAAGTTACATTCATCGGGTTCATCGAAACTAACTTAATTTCACTAAATTCAGCGAGATTAATGAAATTAAGTTACATTCATCGGGTTCATCGAAACTAACTTAATTTCACTAAATTCAGCGAGATTAATGAAATTAAGTTACATTCATCGGGTTCATCGAAACTAACTTAATTTCACTAAATTCAGCGAGATTAATGAAATTAAGTTACATTCATCGGGTTCATCGAAACTAACTTAATTTCACTAAATTCAGCGAGATTAATGAAATTAAGTTACATTCATCGGGTTCACCGAAACTAACTTAATTTCCCCAAATTCAGCGAGATTAATGAAATTAAGTTACATTCATCGGGTTCATCGAAACTAACTTAATTTCACTAAATTCAGCGAGATTAATGAAATTAAGTTACATTCATCGGGTTCATCGAAACTAACTTAATTTCCCCAAATTCAGCGAGATTAATGAAATTAAGTTACATTCATCGGGTTCATCGAAACTAACTTAATTTCACTAAATTCAGCGAGATTAATGAAATTAAGTTACATTCATCGGGTTCATCGAAACTAACTTAGTTTCACTAAATTCAGCGAAATTAATGAAATTAAGTTACATTCATCGGGTTCATCGAATCTAACTTAATTTCACTAAATTCAGCGAGATTAATGAAATTAAGTTACATTCATCGGGTTCATCGAAACTAACTTAATTTCACTAAATTCAGCGAGATTAATGAAATTAAGTTACATTCATCGGGTTCATCGAAACTAACTTAATTTCACTAAATTCAGCGAGATTAATGAAATTAAGTTACATTCATCGGGTTCATCGAAACTAACTTAATTTCACTAAATTCAGCGAGATTAATGAAATTAAGTTACATTCATCGGGTTCATCGAAACTAACTTAATTTCACTAAATTCAGCGAGATTAATGAAATTAAGTTACATTCATCGGGTTCATCGAAAGTAACTTAATTTCACCAAATTCAGCGAGATTAACGAAATTAAGCTACATTCATCGGGTTCATCGAAACTAACTTAATTTCACTAAATTCAGCGAGATTAATGAAATTAAGTTACATTCATCGGGTTCATCGAAACTAACTTAATTTCACTAAATTCAGCGAGATTAATGAAATTAAGTTACATTCATCGGGTTCATCGAAACTAACTTAATTTCACTAAATTCACCGAGATTAACGAAATTAAGTTACATTCATCGGGTTCATCGAAACTAACTTAATTTCACTAAATTCAGCGAGATTAATGAAATTAAGTTACATTCATCGGGTTCATCGAAACTAACTTAATTTCCCCAAATTCAGCGAGATTAATGAAATTAAGTTACATTCATCGGGTTCATCGAAACTAACTTAATTTCACTAAATTCAGCGAGATTAATGAAATTAAGTTACATTCATCGGGTTCATCGAAACTAACTTAATTTCCCCAAATTCAGCGAGATTAATGAAATTAAGTTACATTCATCGGGTTCATCGAAACTAACTTAATTTCACTAAATTCAGCGAGATTAATGAAATTAAGTTACATTCATCGGGTTCATCGAAACTAACTTAATTTCCCCAAATTCAGCGAGATTAATGAAATTAAGTTACATTCATCGGGTTCATCGAAACTAACTTAATTTCCCCAAATTCAGCGAGATTAATGAAATTAAGTTACATTCATCGGGTTCATCGAAACTAACTTAATTTCCCCAAATTCAGCGAGATTAATGAAATTAAGTTACATTCATCGGGTTCATCGAAACTAACTTAATTTCACTAAATTCAGCGAGATTAATGAAATTAAGTTACATTCATCGGGTTCATCGAAACTAACTTAATTTCACTAAATTCAGCGAGATTAATGAAATTAAGTTACATTCATCGGGTTCATCGAAACTAACTTAATTTCACTAAATTCAGCGAGATTAATGAAATTAAGTTACATTCATCGGGTTCATCGAAACTAACTAAATTTCCCCAAATTCAGCGAGATTAATGAAATTAAGTTACATTCATCGGGTTCATCGAAACTAACTTAATTTCACTAAATTCAGCGAGATTAATGAAATTAAGTTACATTCATCGGGTTCATCGAAACTAACTTAATTTCCCCAAATTCAGCGAGATTAATGAAATTAAGTTACATTCATCGGGTTCATCGAAACTAACTTAATTTCCCCAAATTCAGCGAGATTAATGAAATTAAGTTACATTCATCGGGTTCATCGAAACTAACTTAATTTCACTAAATTCAGCGAGATTAATGAAATTAAGTTACATTCATCGGGTTCATCGAAACTAACTTAATTTCACTAAATTCAGCGAGATTAATGAAATTAAGTTACATTCATCGGGTTCATCGAAACTAACTTAGTTTCACTAAATTCAGCGAGATTAATGAAATTAAGTTACATTCATCGGGTTCATCGAAACTAACTTAATTTCACTAAATTCAGCGAGATTAATGAAATTAAGTTACATTCATCGGGTTCATCGAAACTAACTTAATTTCACTAAATTCAGCGAGATTAATGAAATTAAGTTACATTCATCGGGTTCATCGAAACTAACTTAATTTCCCCAAATTCAGCGAGATTAATGAAATTAAGTTACATTCATCGGGTTCATCGAAACTAACTTAATTTCACTAAATTCAGCGAGATTAATGAAATTAAGTTACATTCATCGGGTTCATCGAAACTAACTTAATTTCACTAAATTCAGCGAGATTAATGAAATTAAGTTACATTCATCGGGTTCATCGAAACTAACTTAATTTCCCCAAATTCAGCGAGATTAATGAAATTAAGTTACATTCATCGGGTTCATCGAAACTAACTTAATTTCACTAAATTCAGCGAGATTAATGAAATTAAGTTACATTCATCGGGTTCATCGAAACTAACTTAATTTCACCAAATTCAGCGAGATTAATGAAATTAAGTTACATTCATCGGGTTCATCGAAACTAACTTAATTTCCCCAAATTCAGCGAGATTAATGAAATTAAGTTACATTCATCGGGTTCATCGAAACTAACTTAATTTCACTAAATTCAGCGAGATTAATGAAATTAAGTTACATTCATCGGGTTCATCGAAACTAACTTAAGTTCACTAAATTCAGCGAGATTAATGAAATTAAGTTACATTCATCGGGTTCATCGAAACTAACTTAATTTCCCCAAATTCAGCGAGATTAATGAAATTAAGTTACATTCATCGGGTTCATCGAAACTAACTTAATTTCCCCAAATTCAGCGAGATTAATGAAATTAAGTTACATTCATCGGGTTCATCGAAACTAACTTAATTTCACTAAATTCAGCGAGATTAATGAAATTAAGTTACATTCATCGGGTTCATCGAAACTAACTTAATTTCACTAAATTCAGCGAGATTAATGAAATTTAGTTACATTCATCGGGTTCATCGAAAGTAACTTAATTTCACCAAATTCAGCGAGATTAACGAAATTAAGTTACATTCATCGGGTTCATCGAAACTAACTTAATTTCACTAAATTCAGCGAGATTAATGAAATTAAGTTACATTCATCGGGTTCATCGAAACTAACTTAATTTCACCAAATTCAGCGAGATTAATGAAATTAAGTTACATTCATCGGGTTCATCGAAACTAACTTAATTTCCCCAAATTCAGCGAGATTAATGAAATTAAGTTACATTCATCGGGTTCATCGAAACTAACTTAATTTCCCCAAATTCAGCGAGATTAATGAAATTAAGTTACATTCATCGGGTTCATCGAAACTAACTTAATTTCACTAAATTCAGCGAGATTAATGAAATTAAGTTACATTCATCGGGTTCATCGAAACTAACTTAATTTCACTAAATTCAGCGAGATTAATGAAATTAAGTTACATTCATCGGGTTCATCGAAACTAACTTAATTTCCCCAAATTCAGCGAGATTAATGAAATTAAGTTACATTCATCGGGTTCATCGAAACTAACTTAATTTCACTAAATTCAGCGAGATTAATGAAATTAAGTTACATTCATCGGGTTCATCGAAACTAACTTAGTTTCACTAAATTCAGCGAGATTAATGAAATTAAGTTACATTCATCGGGTTCATCGAAACTAACTTAGTTTCACTAAATTCAGCGAGATTAATGAAATTAAGTTACATTCATCGGGTTCATCGAAACTAACTTAATTTCACTAAATTCAGCGAGATTAATGAAATTAAGTTACATTCATCGGGTTCATCGAAACTAACTTAATTTCCCCAAATTCAGCGAGATTAATGAAATTAAGTTACATTCATCGGGTTCATCGAAACTAACTTAATTTCACTAAATTCAGCGAGATTAATGAAATTAAGTTACATTCATCGGGTTCATCGAAACTAACTTAATTTCACTAAATTCAGCGAGATTAATGAAATTAAGTTACATTCATCGGGTTCATCGAAACTAACTTAGTTTCACTAAATTCAGCGAGATTAATGAAATTAAGTTACATTCATCGGGTTCATCGAAACTAACTTAATTTCACCAAATTCAGCGAGATTAATGAAATTAAGTTACATTCATCGGGTTCATCGAAACTAACTTAATTTCACTAAATTCAGCGAGATTAATGAAATTAAGTTACATTCATCGGGTTCATCGAAACTAACTTAATTTCCCCAAATTCAGCGAGATTAACGAAATTAAGTTACATTCATCGGGTTCATCGAAAGTAACTTAATTTCCCCAAATTCAGCGAGATTAATGAAATTAAGTTACATTCATCGGTTTCATCGAAACTAACTTAGTTTCACCAAATTCAGCGAGATTAATGAAATTAAGTTACATTCATCGGGTTCATCGAAACTAACTTAATTTCACTAAATTCAGCGAGATTAATGAAATTAAGTTACATTCATCGGGTTCATCGAAACTAACTTAATTTCCCCAAATTCAGCGAGATTAATGAAATTAAGTTACATTCATCGGGTTCATCGAAACTAACTTAATTTCACTAAATTCAGCGAGATTAATGAAATTAAGTTACATTCATCGGGTTCATCGAAACTAACTTAATTTCCCCAAATTCAGCGAGATTAATGAAATTAAGTTACATTCATCGGGTTCATCGAAACTAACTTAATTTCACTAAATTCAGCGAGATTAATGAAATTAAGTTACATTCATCGGGTTCATCGAAACTAACTTAATTTCACTAAATTCAGCGAGATTAACGAAATTAAGTTACATTCATCGGGTTCATCGAAACTAACTTAGTTTCACTAAATTCAGCGAGATTAATGAAATTAAGTTACATTCATCGGGTTCATCGAAACTAACTTAGTTTCACTAAATTCAGCGAGATTAATGAAATTAAGTTACATTCATCGGGTTCATCGAAACTAACTTAATTTCACTAAATTCAGCGAGATTAATGAAATTAAGTTACATTCATCGGGTTCATCGAAACTAACTTAATTTCCCCAAATTCAGCGAGATTAATGAAATTAAGTTACATTCATCGGGTTCATCGAAACTAACTTAATTTCACTAAATTCAGCGAGATTAATGAAATTAAGTTACATTCATCGGGTTCATCGAAACTAACTTAATTTCACTAAATTCAGCGAGATTAATGAAATTAAGTTACATTCATCGGGTTCATCGAAACTAACTTAGTTTCACTAAATTCAGCGAGATTAATGAAATTAAGTTACATTCATCGGGTTCATCGAAACTAACTTAATTTCACCAAATTCAGCGAGATTAATGAAATTAAGTTACATTCATCGGGTTCATCGAAACTAACTTAATTTCACTAAATTCAGCGAGATTAATGAAATTAAGTTACATTCATCGGGTTCATCGAAACTAACTTAATTTCCCCAAATTCAGCGAGATTAACGAAATTAAGTTACATTCATCGGGTTCATCGAAAGTAACTTAATTTCCCCAAATTCAGCGAGATTAATGAAATTAAGTTACATTCATCGGGTTCATCGAAACTAACTTAGTTTCACCAAATTCAGCGAGATTAATGAAATTAAGTTACA
>OY979700.1:0-18082 GCA_963855945.1 Thereva nobilitata
ATTCAAATAGCTTATATTTAGAGTATAACACTGAAGATGTTAGGGAGATTATTTAATCTTTGAATAACTTTTATAATTAATTTTAGTAATTTATAAAAGAAATTCTTTATCATTACAATGAAAATGTAAAGTTTTTAGTTAAACTATATAAATAGAGATATTAATGGAGTCTAACCATTAAAGAAATAAGTTAGCAGCTTTTTCTTGATCAATCATATCTCCTTAATTGGAGCTAAAGTCTCAATTTTATCATTAACAATGATATGCCTCTTTTTGGCTTCAATTAAAAAGAATAAGGATGAAATACATCTAAGATTAGGTCGAAACTAATTGCAATTTATCGCTTCATATTCAAGGTAGATTGAATAATCAATACTTTTTGAATGCAAATCAAATGTTATATTTAACTACAACCCTAATCAGATCAGTTTAATATTCCTTGATTTCATTCGTGATAAAGTCCGGCTAATAGAATAAAAATAAATACAGTTCTTGTTAGTGATCAGTAAATTATATTAGTGTACTGAATAGTTAAAATTATAGGTAAAATTAGAGCAATTTCTACATCAAAAATTAAGAAAATAATAGCAATTAAAAAGAATCGTAAAGAAAAAGGTAATCGAGAGGAAGATATGGGGTCAAATCCGCATTCAAAGGGGGAACTTTTTTCTCGGTCAATAATTGTTTTTTTTGAAAGTAGTGAAGCCAGAATTATTACAATTACTGAGATTAGTAAAATAATACAACCAATTAATAAGATAGAAAAAATTATTTATATTATAATTTTATAATCCTTATGATTGGAAGTCATATATACTTAATATACTATATAAATAAATTAACCCCCTCATCAGTAAATTGAAACGAATAAAAATAACCAAACAATATCTACAAAATGTCAGTATCATGCAGCTGCTTCAAATCCAAAGTGGTGATTTTTAGAAAAGTGATAATTTAAATGTCGTAATAAACAAACTAATAAAAAGGTAGTTCCAATTAAAACGTGGAGTCCATGAAATCCCGTAGCCATAAAGAATGTTGATCCATAAACAGCATCAGCGATTGTGAATGGGGCTTCTACATATTCGTATGCTTGTAGTATTGTGAAGTAAATTCCTAGTAAAATAGTGAAGAATAAACTTTGAGTGGTTTGAGAATGATTTCCTTCCATTAATCTATGATGTGCTCAGGTTACAGTTACTCCTGAAGCTAATAAAATAGCTGTATTTAATAAGGGAATTTGGAATGGGTTAAAGGGGATAATTCCCACGGGTGGTCAAGCAGCTCCAAGTTCAATAGTTGGGGATAAACTACTATGAAAGAAAGCTCAGAAAAATGATACAAAGAAAAATACTTCAGAAATAATAAATAGAATTATACCCCATCGTAAACCAATAGTTACAGGGTAGGTGTGAAGTCCTTGAAATGTTCCTTCTCGGGAAATATCTCGCCATCATTGATATATTGTTAGTAAAATAATAATTGTTCCTAATGTAAACAAAGATATATTATAATGATGAAATCATTTAACTAATCCGGCGACAGTTGTTATTGTTCCAATGGCTCCGGTTAAAGGTCATGGGCTATAATCTACTAAATGATATGGATGATTTGCGTGTGTTGACATTAATTTACTTCTCTAGAGTATAGAGTTCTTAATACGGCAAATACATAAGATTGAATGATTGCAACTGCAGATTCAAGAACTAAAAGAGCAATTTGGGCAATTAGTAGTAAAGAGATTAAGGTATAAGAAAGGGAGGGACCAGTATTTCCTAACAAAGTTAGTAGTAAATGACCTGCAATTATATTTGCTGCTAATCGAACTGCTAGAGTTCCTGGTCGAATTACATTTCTAATAGTTTCAATACATACTATAAAAGGTATTAGTACAGCAGGAGTTCCTTGGGGAACTAAATGAGCAAATATATGTTGGGTGTGGTTGATTCATCCGTAAATTATAAAACATAATCATAGAGGAAGAGCTAAAGTTAAAGTTAAAGTTAAGTGGCTTGTGCTTGTAAAAATATATGGAAATAATCCTATAAAATTATTAAATAAAATTAGAGAAAATAGAGATACAAAAATAAAAGTTCTTCCATTATGGCCTGTTGGCCCTAATAAAGTTTTAAATTCCTTATGTAGAGTAATTAAAATTTTATTTCAAATAATATGATACCGTGAGGGTATAAATCAGTAAATAGACGGAATTATTAAAAGACCAATAAATGTACTTATTCAATTTAATGATAAATTGAATAAACTTGATGATGGATCGAATACGGAAAATAAATTTGTTATCATTTTCAATTATAAGAATTTAAGAACTTTTTTTGTTCTGAAGTTTTAGGTGTAGGAGGTAAAAAAGAATAATAATTTATAATTCTAAACAGAATAAATGTTGCTGAGAAGATAATAAATAATATTAATCAATTAATTGGGGCTATTTGTGGAATCAAAAAATATCAAAATATTGATAATTTTAGTTTGACATACTAATGTTATGGGGTTTAACTAATTTTTTAATTTCCCATTAGAAGTAAACGTGACTATTACTATAATGTGGTTTAAGAGACCAATACTTTCTTTCAGTCATCTAATGATTAATTAGAATTTATTGATGAGATTCATTTAATAAAATAATTTACTGGAACACTTTCAATAACAATTGGTATAAAACTATGGTTAGCTCCACAAATTTCTGAACATTGACCATAAAATAATCCCGGTCGATTAATTAGAAAATTAGTTTGGTTAAGTCGTCCGGGGGTTCCATCAACCTTTACTCCTAGAGCTGGTACAGTTCATGAATGAATAACATCAGCTGCTGTTACTAGAATTCGGATTTGAGAATTTATAGGGAGGACAACTCGGTTATCTACGTCGAGTAATCGAAATCCTTCTGTAGGTAATTCATTTGTGGGTATTATATAAGAATCAAATTCAATATTTAAGAAATCAGAATATTCATAGCTTCAATATCATTGGTGACCGATTGATTTTAAAGTTACGATTGGGTCATTAATTTCGTCTAGTAAATATAACAATCGTAGGGATGGGAATGCAATAAATAGAAGAATAATTGCTGGTAGAATAGTTCAAATTACTTCAATAGTTTGTCCGTGTAATAGATATCGATTTGTGTAGCTGTTAAAAAATAAAGTTGCTATTAAATATCCTACTAAAATAGTAATTATAATTAGGATTACTATGGTATGGTCATGAAAAAAGGTAAGTTGTTCTATTAAAGGGGAAGCACTGTCTTGAAGACCTAAATTAGCTCATGTTGACATTTTTATTCTAATAAAAGTAAAATACTTTATATATGAAGCTTAAATCCATTGCACTAATCTGCCATATTAGAAATTAGTTAATAGAGGTAGTTCAGAATAACTATGTTCAGCAGGTGGAATATTTTGGTATCATTCAATTGATGAATTAAGTTGAATAGGGAATAAGACCTTTCGTTCTGTTACTATACTTTCTCATATAATAAATAGGAAGAATAAAATACCGATTAATGAGATAGTTGATCCTACAGATGAAACTACATTTCATGCAGTATAGGCATCGGGGTAATCTGAATATCGTCGAGGTATTCCAGCTAATCCTAGAAAATGTTGGGGGAAGAAGGTTAAATTTACTCCTACAAATATAATTAGGAATTGACTCTTTAATCAATTAGGATTTATAGTTAGTCCTGTAAATAAAGGGTATCAGTGGATAAATCCTCCCATAATTGCAAATACAGCTCCTATAGATAATACATAGTGGAAGTGGGCAACTACATAATATGTGTCATGTAGAATAATATCTAGGGATGAATTAGCTAGAACTACTCCTGTAAGACCTCCTACTGTAAATAGAAATACAAATCCTAGAGCTCATAAGATAGCCGGAGAATATGAAATTTGTGCTCCGTGAAGGGTTGCTATTCAACTGAAAATTTTGATTCCTGTAGGAACGGCAATAATTATTGTAGCGGAAGTGAAATAGGCTCGAGTATCTACATCTATTCCTACTGTGAATATATGATGGGCTCATACAATAAATCCTAAGAATCCAATAGCTAATATAGCATAAATTATACCTAGTGCTCCAAAAGTTTCTTTTTTACCTGATTCTTGACTAATAATATGAGAAATTATTCCGAATCCGGGTAGAATTAAAATATAAACTTCAGGGTGACCAAAGAATCAGAATAGATGTTGATATAAAATAGGATCTCCTCCCCCAGCTGGGTCGAAGAAGGAAGTATTTAAGTTTCGGTCAGTTAATAATATAGTAATTGCTCCTGCTAATACTGGTAGAGAAAGTAGTAATAGGAGGGCAGTAATGGCAACAGATCAAACAAATAAAGGCATTCGGTCGAAGGAAATTCCTGTTGATCGTATATTAATAACTGTTGTAATAAAATTTACGGCCCCTAAAATTGATGAAATACCAGCAAGGTGTAGAGAGAAAATGGCAAGATCAACTGAAGCTCCTCCATGAGCAATACCTGAAGATAGGGGAGGATAAACTGTTCATCCAGTTCCTGCCCCGTTTTCAACTATACTACTTGCTAATAATAGAGTTAAAGAGGGTGGCAATAATCAAAATCTTATATTATTCATTCGAGGGAATGCTATATCAGGGGCTCCTAGTATAAGGGGTACTAATCAATTTCCGAATCCTCCAATTATAATAGGTATTACTATAAAGAAAATTATTACGAAAGCGTGAGCGGTAACGATTACATTATAAATTTGATCATCACCAATTAGGGCTCCTGGATGTCCTAGTTCAGCTCGAATTAAGATTCTTAAAGAGGTTCCCACTATTCCAGCTCAGGCTCCAAAGATAAAGTATAAAGTTCCAATATCTTTATGATTGGTAGAAAATAATCATTTTCGCGATTAAATGGCTGAAAATTATAGGCAATAGATTGTAAATCTATGTATGGGGATAAACCTCTTTAATCAGGCTTTATAGTCAATTTATGATATTAGACTGCAATTCTAAAGGAGTGGTTTAAAACTACTAAGGCTTAAAAGATAATTCTTATATTTATAGCTTTGAAGGCTATTAGTTTATTTAACTTAAAACCTTAAAATGTAAAAAAGGTTAAGTTAATTAAGAATAATCCAAATGTTGAAATAAAAGATAAAATTAAGTAGAAGTAAAAGAAAGTATTATTATAATGGTGTTGATATAATCAATTAGTTTCGTAATAATTTAGCATAAATGCTGAATAACATAGGCGAATATAGAAGAATAAAGTAATAAGGGTTATTGTAATTATGATTGTTATTAAAAATAATTGGTTATTAAAGGTTAGTCTTTGAATTACAATTCATTTTGGTAGGAATCCTAAAAATGGGGGTAGGCCTCCTAAAGATAATAAATTTAGAAATAGAGAAAATTTGAGAGTTTTTGAAGAAAAAAATACATTAAATAGTTGATTTAAATGAAATAATTTAAATATATCGAAAAAATATACTAAATTAAAAGATAATAAACTATATATAAAAAAGTAAGTGAATCATAATGATTCATTAGTTATTATGCTTGCGAGTATTCAACCTAAATGATTAATTGATGAATAAGCTATAATTTTTTGTAAGGAGGTTTGGTTTAAACCTCCTAGGGATCCAATAATAATTGATAATGTAATTGAAATATAAAATAGATCTTTAAATATTAAGTATGAAATTAATATTATTGGGGCAATTTTTTGTCATGTTATTAGGATTAAGGCATTTATTCAGGATAAGTATTTTATTACTTCTGGAAATCAAAAATGGAAAGGTGCTGCACCACTTTTTAATAATAGGGCTGAAAGGATAATTATATGAGGATAATTAGCTCTTATTTGAAACGTAATATTAAAATCTAGCATAGAAATAATTACTGCGAATAGTAGAACAGTAGAAGCTAAAGCTTGTACTAGGAAGTATTTTAAAGAGGCCTCTGTTGATATTAAATTATTGTTTTCATTTATTAGGGGGATAAATGATAATAAATTAATTTCTAATCCTATTCATGCTCCTAATCATGAGTTTGAGGAGATTGTTAATAGGGTGCCTAATATTAAAATAAATAGGAATATAATTTTGGATGAATTTTTAAAAATTAAAAAGAAAAGGATTATAACCTTTATAAGTGGGGTATGAACCCAATAGCTTGATTAGCTTATCTTTTTATAAATATATTTTAGTGTATGATGCACAAAAGTTTTTGATACTTTTAGGAATAGTTTGATTCTGTTAAATATAATGAATGTAATATAATTACATTATTTACCCTATCAAGGTAACCCTTTTATCAGGCAATTCATTTTTCTAAAATTCTTATTTAATGGTAGAATGAATTTGTTCATAAAAATAAAATTTATTATAATTATTAAAGGTTAATAATAAATATTAGTGTTATTTTAGTAAAAGGAATAAATTATATTTTATAATAATAGTTAATCAAGTTAATATTTTTGTTGTCAATTAATAAATTTATAATTAATATATAAATATTATAATTTATGTATATATATATATATTATATAATTAATAAATTTATAATTAATACATAAATATTATAATTTATGTATATATATATATTATATAATTAATAAATTTATAATTAATATATAAATATTATAATTTATATCTATATATATATGTTATAATTAATAAATTTATAATTAATATATAAATATTATAATTTATATCTATATATATATATATATTATAATTAATAAATTTATAATTAATATATAAATATTATAATTTATATATATATATATATTATATAATTAATAAATTTATAATTAATATATAAATATTATAATTTATATATATATATATATTATATAATTAATAAATTTATAATTAATATATAAATATTATAATTTATTTATATATAAATATATATTATAATTAATAAATTTATAATATATATATAAATATTATAATTTGTCAATAATTATATATATTATAATTAATAAATACATAATTAATATATTAAAGCTTAAATGAATATATAAATATATAATTTAAATTAATTTATTTATAATTTATATATAAATTTTATAATTTACATATAGATACTATAATAGAAAAATATTAATAAATTTCTATATATATATAAATCTCTGAATTGTATTTTTTTTCTAACTTGTAAATTATAAAAATTTAATATATATAATATAAATATATTAATTAATAAGTAAACTTGAATATGGTTCAAGGAAAAGATATATTAAGAGCAATGTTTATTATAAATATTAAACATTTATATAATATATATATTATTTTTATAATAGAGAAAAATTTAATATATAAATTAATAATATATGAAATTACCTTAAGAAAGAATATATATTTATTTAATTTAATATTAAATATTTATATTATATATATATTTCTATTAACGTTTTACATATAAATGATTAATATTGACATTAAATAATTATATAATATTTAGAATAAATATTATATGATTATTTAATGTTAATATTAAACATTTATATACCGCACCTATATTTATATTATATTGGATAAATTGTTATTTAAAATAATATTTAGGGGGTTATTAAGTATTAATAATTATTAAAATATATTAATTTATTATTAAATATTTAAAAATTAATTAAAATTTTATTATTAATATTTCTATATCAATAATTATTATTGGTTTTTACTAATTGATTATTATTATTTATAATTAATTACAGCTGTAATTAATTTATTTAAATTTTGTTATTTATATTATAATATTAAAATAATTATATTTTATTATAAATAAGTAGTGTCAATTATTTAAAATTAAATAATAATTTAGGGGGTTATTAAAAATTTTGTGGGAGGAAATACCAAAGATTTATTATTTTTACTTAAATATATTAATATTATTGGTTTTTACTAATTGATTATTATTATTTATAATTAATTACAGCTGTAATTAATTTATTTAAATTTTGTTATTTATATTATAATATTAAAATAATTATATTTTATTATAAATAAGTAGTGTCAATTATTTAAAATTAAATAATAATTTAGGGGGTTATTAAAAATTTTGTGGGAGGAAATACCAAAGATTTATTATTTTTACTTAAATATATTAGTATTATTGGTTTTTATTAATTGATTATTATTATTTATAATTAATTACAGCTGTAATTAATTTATTTAAATTTTGTTATTTATATTATAATATTAAAATAATTATATTTTATTATAAATAAGTAGTGTCAATTATTTAAAATTAAATAATAATTTAGGGGGTTATTAAAAATTTTGTGGGAGGAAATACCAAAGATTTATTATTTTTACTTAAATATATTAGTATTATTGGTTTTTACTAATTGATTATTATTATTTATAATTAATTACAGCTGTAATTAATTTATTTAAATTTTGTTATTTATATTATAATATTAAAATAATTATATTTTATTATAAATAAGTAGTGTCAATTATTTAAAATTAAATAATAATTTAGGGGGTTATTAAAAATTTTGTGGGAGGAAATACCAAAGATTTATTATTTTTACTTAAATATATTAGTATTATTGGTTTTTACTAATTGATTATTATTATTTATAATTAATTACAGCTGTAATTAATTTATTTAAATTTTGTTATTTATATTATAATATTAAAATAATTATATTTTATTATAAATAAGTAGTGTCAATTATTTAAAATTAAATAATAATTTAGGGGGTTATTAAAAATTTTGTGGGAGGAAATACCAAAGATTTATTATTTTTACTTAAATATATTAGTATTATTGGTTTTTACTAATTGATTATTATTATTTATAATTAATTACAGCTGTAATTAATTTATTTAAATTTTGTTATTTATATTATAATATTAAAATAATTATATTTTATTATAAATAAGTAGTGTCAATTATTTAAAATTAAATAATAATTTAGGGGGTTATTAAAAATTTTGTGGGAGGAAATACCAAAGATTTATTATTTTTACTTAAATATATTAGTATTATTGGTTTTTACTAATTGATTATTATTATTTATAATTAATTACAGCTGTAATTAATTTATTTAAATTTTGTTATTTATATTATAATATTAAAATAATTATATTTTATTATAAATAAGTAGTGTCAATTATTTAAAATTAAATAATAATTTAGGGGGTTATTAAAAATTTTGTGGGAGGAAATACCAAAGATTTATTATTTTTACTTAAATATATTAGTATTATTGGTTTTTACTAATTGATTATTATTATTTATAATTAATTACAGCTGTAATTAATTTATTTAAATTTTGTTATTTATATTATAATATTAAAATAATTATATTTTATTATAAATAAGTAGTGTCAATTATTTAAAATTAAATAATAATTTAGGGGGTTATTAAAAATTTTGTGGGAGGAAATACCAAAGATTTATTATTTTTACTTAAATATATTAGTATTATTGGTTTTTACTAATTGATTATTATTATTTATAATTAATTACAGCTGTAATTAATTTATTTAAATTTTGTTATTTATATTATAATATTAAAATAAATTTATTTTGTTATTAATAATTATTAGTAATTATTTAAAGCTTTATTTTGGCTTAAAGGTTTGTTGTTAATTTAATTTATATGTAAATTTTTGTGAGTTTTATAGTTAAGTTTAAAACTTGACTATTTATTTTTAATTCGCAGTAATTAATATTATTGATTAAGGTAACTTAGAAGTAGTAATGTTATGCAATATTGACTTATTTTGTGCCAGCAGTCGCGGTTAAACAAAAGATATGAATGAATTTTTTTAGCATGAGTTAAATTGTTATTTTATATTTATATTATAAAAATAATATTATTAGGTGAAATTTTAATATTATAATATTGTATAATATAATAGAATAATTGAAGCTTTAAAATTTTAAAGTTAAACTAGGATTAGATACCCTATTATTTAAATTGTAAATTTCAATGCTTGAGTAGTATTAGTTATGATCTTTAAACTTAAAAAATTTGGCGGTATTTTAGTCTATTCAGAGGAACCTGTTCTGTAATCGATAATCCACGTTAAACCTTACTTAAATTTGTTTTTCAATTTGTATACCGTCGTTATTGAATATTTTATAAGAATAATAATTTTCAATTATTTTAATAAAAATTAATGTCAGATCAAGGTGCAGTTTATGTTTAAGTAGAAATGGGTTACAATAAAATTATTTATATGAATATTATTTTAAAATGAATAATTGAAGGTGGATTTGATAGTAAAATTAAGTAGAATATTAATTTGATTTTTAGCTCTAAAATATGCACACATCGCCCGTCGCTCTTATTATTAAGATAAGATAAGTCGTAACATAGTAGATGTACTGGAAAGTGTATCTAGAATGACAATTTAAAGCTTATTTAGTAAAGTATTTCATTTACATTGAAATGATGTTGTGCAAATCAATATAAATTGATAGAATTTATTTATTAATTTTTTTTGTTTTTATTTTATTAATATTAAAAATAATTATATAATGTAAGGTTTTAGTATAGTATATAGAAAAAATAATTTTAATTATAGTTTATTAGTATTGTAGGAGAAAATTGAAATAGTTGAAAAATATTTAGTTTAAAAGAATATTTAATTTGTAGTACCTTGTGTATCAGGGTTTATCAAAAAATTAATAATTATTTTATTATTCCCGATTTTAAAAGAGATAATAAATTATTAAAGTTATCGTGTTAAAGCTATTTTTAATAATTTGTTAGAAATGAAATGTTATTCGTTTTTAAAGGTATCTGGTTTTTGAAGAAATAAATTTAATTTAGTATTTGTGATGTAATTTATTTATTTATTTAATAGAATTATAAACATAAATATAATATTTTATGGGATAAGCTGTGAAATAAATTTTTAAAAATAGTTATATTAATATAATACATATATGCTTAGAATTAGCAATTATTGGTAAGTATGTTATAATTTATTTATTAATTAATATTATTTAATTTATTTTAAGTTTTTTATTTAAATGTTAACTTTAATTATAACAGTTAAGTAATTATGATAAAATTAGTATATAATCATTGTATGTAATTAATCTTATTTGTTAGGTTTTTATAAATAATTCGGCAAAATTAATATTCGCCTGTTTAACAAAAACATGTCCTTTAGAATTTAATTTAAGGTCTGACCTGCCCACTGAGAAGTTTTAAATGGCCGCAGTATTTTAACTGTGCAAAGGTAGCATAATCATTAGTCTTTTAATTGAAGGCTTGTATGAATGGTTGGACGAGATATTAACTGTTTCATAAAAATTGGGTTAGAATTTTATTTTTTAGTTAAAAAGCTAAAATTTTTTTAAAAGACGAGAAGACCCTATAGATCTTTATATTTTGTATATTATAATTATTTAGATTATTTGAGTTATGATTATATAAAATATTTTGTTGGGGTGACATTAAAATTTAATTAACTTTTAATTAATATTTACATTAATTTATGAATTTTTGATCCATTAATAATGATTAAAAAATTAAGTTACCTTAGGGATAACAGCGTAATTTTTTTGAAGAGTTCATATCGATAAAAAAGATTGCGACCTCGATGTTGGATTAAGATATAATTTTGGGTGCAGCAATTCAATTATTAAGTCTGTTCGACTTTTAATTTCTTACATGATCTGAGTTCAAACCGGCGTGAGCCAGGTTGGTTTCTATCTTTAAATTAATAAAATATTTTAGTACGAAAGGGCCAAATATTTGAAAAATTATTTTTTATTATATTGATTAAAAATAATATACTATTTTGGCAGATTAGTGCAATAAATTTAGAATTTATGTATGTAAATTATTTACAAATAGTACTTGTTTTATATAGAGTATATTTTTTATTTAGTGGGAAGATTACTATTAATTATTTGTGTTTTAGTGGGGGTTGCTTTTTTGACTTTATTAGAGCGTAAGGTTTTAGGATATATCCAAATTCGTAAGGGTCCTAATAAAGTGGGATTAGCAGGAATTCCTCAACCTTTTTGTGATGCAATTAAGTTATTTACTAAGGAACAAACTTATCCTTTATTGTCTAATTATATTTCTTATTATTTTTCTCCTGTGTTTTCTTTATTTTTATCATTATTAATTTGAATATGTATGCCTTTATTTGTTAAGCTATATTCTTTCAATTTAGGGTTATTATTTTTTCTTAGTTGTACTAGTTTAGGAGTATACACTGTAATAGTGGCTGGATGATCTTCTAATTCAAATTATGCTTTATTGGGGGGTTTACGGGCTGTTGCTCAAACTATTTCTTATGAAGTTAGATTAGCATTAATTTTACTTTCTTTTGTTTTTTTAATTGGTAATTATAATATAATGAATTTTTATTATTATCAATCAAATTTATGATTTGTAGTGTTTCTATTTCCATTGGCTTTAGTTTGGTTTAGTTCGTGTTTAGCAGAAACTAATCGGACTCCCTTTGATTTTGCGGAGGGGGAGTCTGAGTTAGTTTCAGGGTTTAATGTTGAATATAGAAGAGGGGGATTTGCATTAATTTTTTTAGCTGAATATGCAAGAATTTTATTTATAAGTATATTATTTA
This sequence comes from Thereva nobilitata, assembly GCA_963855945.1. NCBI lineage: Eukaryota > Metazoa > Arthropoda > Insecta > Diptera > Therevidae > Thereva > Thereva nobilitata. The sequence goes on from OY979700.1 coordinate 12,564, forward strand.
GTGTAATTTTTTTAGGGTGTAATATTTATGAAATTAGTTTTTATTTAAAATTAACCTTTGTTTCTTTTTTATTTATTTGAGTTCGTGGTACTTTACCTCGATTCCGGTATGATAAATTAATATATTTAGCTTGAAAGTGTTATTTACCTTTTTCATTAAATTATATTATATTTTTTATTGGGTTTAAAATTTTATTAATTTCTTTAATTTTATGAATTTAATTTAGTAAAGTTAATAGAAAATTTTAATTTCTATCTTGTGTTTTCAAAACACATGCTTAAGTTCAAGCTCATTAACTTAATTAAGAAGATTATCTCATCATTTAGTAACTAATGGATTAATAATAAAGTATATAAAGTATACAACAGTTAAAATTTGTCCTAGAGCAACATAAGGGTCTTCTACAGGTCGTGCTCCAATTCATGTAAGTAGGATAACAGTTACAGTTATAATTCAAAATAAAATTTGATTAATAGGGTAAAATTGAATTCCTCGGAATTTACTAAGATGATAAAAGGGTAAAATAGCTAGAATTGCAATAGATAAAACTAATATAATAACTCCTCCTAGCTTATTGGGAATAGACCGTAAAATTGCATATGCAAATAAAAAATATCATTCTGGTTGAATGTGCACGGGAGTTACTAGTGGGTTGGCCGGGATAAAATTATCTGGATCTCCTAATAAATAAGGATTTGTTAATGTTAATAAAGTTAATCTTATTAATAAAATGATGAATCCTACAATATCCTTAAATGAAAAGTAAGGATGGAATGGAATTTTATCAATATTAGAATTGATTCCTAATGGATTATTAGACCCTGTTTGATGTAAAAATAATAGGTGAATTATAGTTATTGCTAATACAATAAATGGTAATACAAAGTGAAAAGTAAAAAATCGTGTAAGGGTTGCATTATCTACTGCAAATCCCCCCCATACTCATTGTACTAATTCATTTCCTAGATAGGGAATGGCGGATAATAAATTAGTAATTACTGTTGCTCCTCAGAATGATATTTGTCCCCACGGAAGTACATAACCTATAAAGGCTGCAGCTATTACTAAGAATAAAATTAATACCCCCACTAGTCAGGTTGGCGTATATAAATAAGAACCGTAATATATTCCTCGACCAATATGAAGATAGATACAAATAAAGAAGAATGATGCTCCATTAGCATGGAGAGTTCGTAATAATCATCCGTAATTTACATCTCGACAAATATGAGTAATTCTGTTAAAAGCTAAACTAATATCAGCTGTGTAATGTATAGCTAAAAATAGACCAGTTAGAATTTGAATAATTAAACATAATCCTAGTAATGATCCAAAATTTCATCATGTGGAAATATTTGCAGGTGCTGGGAGATCTACTAAGGCGTTGTTAGCAATCTTAAATAGGGGGTGTCTTGATCGTAAAGGTTTGTTCATTAGTTAATTTATTAATCGTAGAGGGCCATAAAATACATTAGTAATTTTAACAATTACAATTAAACAAATTAATAGATAGTTAATTAATAGTAGGGTGATTATATTTGTTGGGTAATTATATAATTTGTTTAAATTTAATGAATTTTCTTGAATATAAGTATTTAATTCACTAATTGAAGTTATTTCTGTATTTATTATGTATATTATAATAGAGGTTTTATCTAAAAATAAGATGATTATTATAAGAGAGGTAATAAATATTGTAGAAATAATTGTTAATTTTATGGAAAAGGAGAATATTTCATTAGAGGCTAAAGAGGTTACATAGATGAATAAAACCAATATTCCTCCTAGGAAAATTAAAAATAGAATATAGGAAAATCAGAATGATTTAGAAATTAATCCAGTAATTATAGCAATAAAAAATGTTTGGACTAATAATGTTAAACCTATGGCAAGAGGATGATTTATTTGTATAAAAATAAATCCTGTAATTATAGTTAATAGATAAAATATTATTTGAATAATTTCAAGAGGTAGTTTAATTAAAATATTAATTTTGGGGATTAATGATAAAGAATTTCTTTTCTCTTGAAGTTTTAAAAGAATTATTCTTATTTTTGATTTACAAGACCAATGTTTTTATTAAACTATTAAAACTAATGTTAATATTATATTATGGACTGCCTATTTTATTATTTAATATAGGAGTAATGGTTTTTGTTTCTAATCGTAAACATTTATTATCTATATTATTAAGATTGGAATTTATTGTTTTGAGATTATTTTTTTTATTATTAATTTCTTTAAACCATTTTAATTATGAAAATTATTTTAGTATAGTTTTTTTAACTTTTAGTGTATGTGAGGGGGCCTTAGGTCTTTCTATTTTAGTTTCAATAATTCGTACTCATGGAAATGATTATTTTCAATCTTTTAGTTTGTTATGTTAAAATTTTTCTTTATATTAATATTATTAATTCCTTTATCTTTAATGAATAATATATTCTGAATGGTTCAAAATATATTGTTTATGGTTAGATTTTTGTTTATTATTATAAATTATTATTCTAATTATTGAATAAGTTTGAGCTATTATTTTGGGTGTGATATAATTTCTTATGGTATAATTTTATTGAGTTTATGAATTTGTACTTTAATATTAATGGCTAGAGAATCAGTGGAAAAATATAATAATTATAGAAATTTATTTATTTTTAATTTATTAATATTATTGATTTTTTTATATTTAACTTTTAGTAGAATAAGATTATTTATATTTTATTTATTTTTTGAAAGAAGCTTAATTCCAACTTTATTTTTAATTTTAGGTTGAGGGTATCAACCAGAACGTTTACAAGCGGGTATTTATTTGTTATTTTATACTTTATTAGCTTCTTTACCGATATTAGTTGCAATTTTTTTTGTATATAATGAATTGAGTACTATAAATTTTTACTTAATAATTAGTGGATCTTTTGATTATGAATTACTTTATTTAGGATTAATTTTTGCTTTTTTAGTAAAAATACCTATGTTTTTAGTTCATTTATGATTACCAAAGGCTCATGTAGAAGCTCCAGTTGCTGGTTCAATAATTTTAGCTGGTATTTTACTTAAGCTGGGGGGTTATGGTTTATTACGTGTATTTTCTATCTTACAATCTGTAGGATTAAAATTTAATTATATTTTTGTTAGTATTAGATTAGTGGGAGGTGTTTTAGTGAGATTAGTTTGTTTACGTCAAGTTGATCTAAAGGCTTTAATTGCTTATTCTTCAGTTGCTCATATAGGAATTGTTTTGAGAGGGCTAATAACTTTAACTTATTGAGGATTTTCGGGTTCTTATGCTTTAATAATTGCTCATGGTCTTTGTTCTTCAGGTTTATTTTGTTTAGCAAATATTTCATATGAACGATTGGGTAGTCGTAGATTATTAATTAATAAAGGACTTTTAAATTTTATACCTGGTATAACATTTTGGTGGTTTTTATTATGTTCTGCTAATATAGCCGCTCCCCCTACATTAAATTTATTAGGGGAAATTAGTTTATTAAATAGAATTGTTAGTTGATCATGAATTACTATAATTAGCTTAGCTTTTTTATCTTTTTTTAGTGCTGCTTATACTTTATATTTATATGCTTATAGTCAACATGGTAAGTTATATTCTGGTATATATGCTATTAGAAGAGGGGTTTTACGGGAATATTTATTATTATTTCTTCATTGATTTCCTTTAAATTTACTTATTATGAAGAGAGAAATGATTATATTATGATTATATTTAAATAGTTTAAAAAAAATATTGATTTGTGGTGTCAATGATGTAAAATTATTACTTTAGATCGTGAAATATATTTCAATTTGTTCAATTAGATTTATTAATTTAATTTCTATTAGTTTTATTTTATTTTTGTTAGGAATTAATTATTTAATTAATGATTATGTTGTGTTCATTGAATGGGAAGTTGTATCTTTAAATTCTAATAGAATTGTTATAACATTTTTATTTGATTGAATGAGATTAATATTTATATCTTTTGTTTTGTTAATTTCTTCTCTAGTAATTTATTATAGAAAGGAGTATATAAGAGGAGATATTAATATTAATCGGTTTATTATGTTAGTTTTGATATTTGTTTTGTCAATAATATTATTAATTATTAGTCCTAATTTAATTAGAATTTTATTAGGTTGGGATGGATTAGGTTTAATTTCTTATTTATTAGTTATTTATTTTCAGAATGTGAAATCTTATAATGCTGGTATATTAACAGCTTTATCTAATCGTATCGGGGATGTAGCTTTATTATTAGCTATTGCTTGAATATTAAATTATGGTAGATGAAATTATATTTTTTATTTAGAAGTTATAAAGAATCAATTTGAAATAATATTGATTGGTAGTTTAATTATACTAGCAGCTATAACCAAGAGAGCCCAAATTCCTTTTTCTTCTTGATTACCTGCTGCTATAGCAGCCCCTACTCCTGTTTCGGCTCTTGTTCATTCATCTACACTTGTTACTGCTGGAGTTTATCTTTTAATTCGGTTTAATATATTATTAGTGGATACTTGAATCGGGCAATTTTTACTTTTAATTTCTGGATTAACTATATTTATAGCGGGAATTGGAGCTAATTTTGAATTTGATTTAAAGAAAATTATTGCTTTATCTACTCTTAGTCAGCTTGGTTTGATAATAAGAATTTTATCAATAGGTTATTATAAACTAGCTTTTTTTCATTTATTAACTCATGCCTTATTTAAGGCATTATTATTTTTATGTGCGGGAGCTATTATTCATAATATAAATAATAGTCAAGATATTCGAGTGATAGGGGGATTAGCGGTGTGTATACCTTTAACTTCTTCATGTTTTAATGTAGCTAATTTAGCTTTATGTGGAATACCTTTTTTAGCTGGATTTTATTCTAAGGATATAATTTTAGAAATTGTTTCGTTATCTTATATTAATATATTTAGTTTTTTTTTATATTTTTTTTCTACGGGTTTAACAGTGTGTTATTCTTTACGGTTAGTTTATTATTCAATAACTGGGGATTTAAATTGTAGTTCTTTAAATGTATTAAATGATGAAGGTTGAGTAATATTAAAGGGCATATTAGGATTAATAATTATGAGAATTGTTGGGGGTAGTATACTTAATTGATTGATTTTTCCTACTCCTTATATAATTTGTTTACCTGTATATTTAAAACAATTAACATTATTTGTATGTTTATTTGGGGGATTTGTTGGTTATTTAATTAGTAATGTTAAGTTATATTTTATTAATAAGGCTTTAGAAAATTATAATTTAAGAAGTTTTTTAGGATCTATATGATTTATACCTTTTATATCAACTCATGGGATAAATTTTTATCCTCTATATTTAGGTGGTTTAGTAATTAAATCATTTGATCAAGGGTGATCAGAATATTTTGGGGGTCAAAAGCTTTATTATTCTTTAGTGAAATATTCACAATTAAATCAAGTTACTCAAAATAATAATTTAAAAATTTATTTATTAGTATTTATTTTATGAGTTATTTTTTTATTAGGTATAATAATTTTTATGT